>NQII01001301.1:186206-203979 GCA_002778355.1 Clitarchus hookeri
AGGAATGCCGCAAGACGACGTGGCATGGACTCGACTAATGTCTGAAGGTATGCAGGAGGCAATTCACACCATGAATCCTGCAGGGCAGTCCACAAATCCAATCTGCACCAATTTGAGAAAGGGTTACAGGTCTGTCACGTTTAATGATTCTCGTCAGTAGTCGTTTGTCCCGTTTGTTCACGATCTTTTTCCGGCCGCAGCGATGTCGAAGATTTGTTGTTTTACCGGATTCCCGATATTCACGGTACACTCGTGAAATGGTCGTACGCGAACATCAAAATGTTATTGCTACCTCGGAGATGATATGTCCCATCTCTCGTGCGCCGACTATAGCACCACGTTCAAATTCACTTAAATCTTAATAACCTGCCATTGTAGCAGCAGTAACCGATCTAGCTGCCGACCGCATCGCGTTACTCTGATTGGTTCCATACCTCTGTTATTTGCATACGCACGACTAAACTAGTTTTTTCTAGTTTTTTTAGCTCTTCGTTGTAAATTAAATTGTAGTTTTTAGGTATGTCAGAGACTTATTTTCAATACGGTGACGCATATTCTTTTTAGCTTAGAAAGCTATATCCTTGGAACCTTGTAATCAATTTCCACTTAACTTTGTATGCTAATGGCAGTAGATATTACAACTATTTATAGCATATACACGAAACATCAATTGTCCGCCAATTTGTAAGATAGCACCAGACGAATAATAATATTTTTATGTCATTTCTCGGGGAAACAATTCAGAGATTCCTACCAACAAGTAGTACTGCGTCGTATGGTGTAAACAAGTATTTTTCAATAAGTTGAAACATTTATTTAAAAAATAGCTGTTTAATAAATGTTTTTGTTTTGTATGATTTATCGCCAAAACAATTTAATCTATTCCAAATTATTTTTATAAGCTGGCAGTACATACTACAACTATCAAATCGGTATACAGAGAGAATCTTTTGTAAGCATTTTTGTAAGATATGCTTATTGAAACAAAATTTAATATATCGGTAAATTATTGACACATTCCCGCCAAATTTGGCATACAAATAGCAATGTAGCAGGTGGTGTAAATTGGTATTTTTTTTAAATATATCAGGGAATTATTTCCAAAATTGTTGGCCTTTTTAAATTTGTAAGCTCAGCATATTTTACCAACGAAACAAAATCAAACTTAACTATGTATTCTGGCATTTAATATTACGGCCATCAATTTTTTCTATACAGAGCCAGTATATAGAAAAAGCCGATTCCAGGACAAGGGCTGGGTGCTGAGACACTAAGGTGCTGCTGCCATATTGAATTTTCCATCTTGGATCCGCCATATTGCCTCTGTTGACCATCTTGTTTACGGCCACCATCTTGTTTCCGCCAGTCATCTTCTCCGCTATCTTGTTTCCACTTGTCTTTTGTTTAAATAAGCTGTTTTAGAGGGAACGCCGGTCGTTCAACCACCATATTTGTCTATGGAGATAACAGCTAACATGCGCTGGTATAGCTCTCGCTTAGCCGCCATCTTGGTTCATCAGTTGGCCGCTAAGGGCGCTGCTTTTTCAATTCGGAGCTCAAATTATCGTCTGGGGTAGGGAGGGATCGAACTTCCGAACCTTACATCTAGATGAACACACCTTTTAGACCACTCGGCTGTCGCAGAAGTCTGGATAGTATGGTTTTAAATGCCGTATACAAATTTCAACATTCATATTATATATACATATAACCAGTTAAGATATGACATCAGAGGATATGTGCATGTATAAATATGTATTATTTATTTGTTCATTTTAATATATAACATTCTTATTATTCTTATTCTTTTCATTTTTTTATAATAAAATTTTTAATAATTTGTGATATTTATTCAATTACCTTTATCTTTATTAAAAATATTCGCGTCATTAAGTAATATTAAATATAAATGTACATGTATGGTTTGTATAAGTTTTCCGAGCATAAAATAATTTGTGCTACCAATTAAAAGTGTCTCATTATTTCATTACGAGATAATACAAAACCCTTTGTCGCATGTAAATTTTAAATTTTTATTTGCATGTGCTTATCTCCACATGGTCCAGCAAAGATATACATGTGCAAAATGAAAACACGAGCGCGGAACAGTATTTATGAACATGAGCCAAGTAATTTAGAAACACTATATGATGGTTGAAATTTCGACACGTGGTTAAACGAAGCGACGATGACGTCGATGAAATAATATCTGACAAAAACAGATATTAATTAAATTTAAAGGAAAGAAATATGATGTTACTATATACAATAATAATGAAAAAAATGCATGTTTCCAAACAAAGCCAGAGTGAACAAAACTATTCCGCACCTATTGACCCATAAATATATTATTTTGAGTACACTCGTTCACGTTTGACATATTGCAGAATCATATTCGTTGCTGTGTAAGTCCCTAAGCTAGCTCCAGTACAGACAGCACCTTTCAATGGGAAATGCTATTAGTTGCTGCTGACACATCCACTGTTATTAATTATTGGTGGTTTCTTGGGCCATGGATATCCTGAAACTCTTTTAATAGGTTCCAAAGAAACACTTGTAAAAAAAATATATTCGTAACTACGTTTCACACCACAAATTTATTGTTTTGTGAATTGTTAGTGTTTTCTTAAAGCGATTATCTATGTAGCAATTTCGTGTAAAATAAAATTTACCAAATTTCGCTATCACAAAATATATTAAAAATTATAAAATAATACTGCTCAATAGTTATGTGTATTGTTTTTTAAATATGCGATAAGCCAATACCTTGGTGTAGCACATGGCATTATATATTTAAAGCTATGGGCAAACTAATTATATCCAAATGTGAATAACATATTTTTTTAAAAGCGTCAAAAACTTTTTTCTACTCGACACAAAATTAAATATTTTGTCAACTTGTGTAGTAATGAACCGTGTGTGTGCACACGATGTAGTTACATATCAAAATAAGAGATGGAATACTGCAGTATAATAATACCTAACAACTATTGGCTGCGTTTCTTGGAACTCCCGTGAACCCGACGATTTGACTTGGCAGAACGGGAATCTCTGACGCCCTACCACGGGAGTCAATTCACCTGGACACAAGTTCACCACTTATTGTAATAAAAAGTCTAATAAGCATACCCAAAAATATTTGCCACGTGGTCGTGAATACTCACTGCTTGTTTGAGCGTGAAGATTATGTGGAAGGGCAATTGTGTGTAAAAAAAAACAATATGCATAACTTTTAATTATCTTAATGGTGCTAGTACTTACTTTTAAAAGAATGTAGAATGCGTTGCAAAATAGAAGTCGGTGCTGAAATGCTCTGCTGCTCGTTGACATGCTAAGCGCGAACATTTGGTGAGGGGACTTGACGCACTGGCTGCCAATCACTGCACAAAGTAATACACACGTAGGTAACAACTTTGCATTTTAAAATGTACACAAGACCGAAAATGATACTGCAATTAGTTATTTTAAAAAGAAATTTGCAATAAAAAACTACTGGACTTGTTGCCAAAATTAATTTAACCAATTAATAAAAGTTTACTTCAAAACATAACGTATTTTCGCGAGTAAGAACTCGAAGCATAATGGAAGGTGACTGCAATCCCTCAAACTCTCTTACTAAACACAAAATGACGACGAAGCAGAAGGGTACTCGGCCATGCAGACTACAAGCCCTGATATAGGAGTGAGAGATTTCAGCATGCTCCATCCATAATAAAATGCAGTCGAATGGTGGGGAGGCACGGATTGATACAAGAGAAATAGTACCTCTAGTTTCCTTAGCATTTTCATTGGGCAACTTCCCCTCCTTCCCGTCTAACTTATTTTGTCAGAAACTTTGTGAAATATAAGATAACGATTTTGGCCAGGCATTTTTATTGGTTGTCTTCCCCTCCCACTCTACCTATTTTCTCATTAACTATGTCAGGATGGTTGCAGTAGGAAAAGACCAGGTGAATTTGGGACAATCAAATCGGTTAACGTCACAGGCAGGGGCGCCTCTCCCCCCTCCTTCCCATCAACATGTTACCCTATTTATTATTTTTATAAAAACAATTGTTTCAATAACATTTTTATAATTGATAAGATATTTAAAAATTCGCGTGCTACCATGGATTATTATTTATCATCTCAGCTTTCATACAAAAATAATAGCAAAGACAGCCACATTAGCTATTTTTTCTCAGGTTCAGAAAGAATGTATTGATCTGGAGACAGCCGCTGGCCAGGTACAGAGGGTAGGAGCAATGCAGCTGGGTGTGAAGCCGCCGCCAGAGATAGCTCACGACGCCACCTCGTCGCGCTGTGAAGGCGTCTCGCGACGCCTGCTCTCGCCCGCGCGGCCTGGCAGCGCAGGGGAAACTGAAGACGTAGCCTCGTCTCCACAACAAACAAATGTTCAATTATTAAACATGAAAAAATAAACATAGCCTCGATCAAGACACATCCAAAAGGTACTGGAAACAGTACTCCGTCAGATTCCATTGAATTGTTAGTCTTGCACCAAAATAAGTAAACTAAAAGCATAAAGACTGCATTTTCGCCTTTTCCCAGACTTTGAAAATATCAAAAAATAAAAAACAACATGTGTTCAGAACTGCGTTTCAGACTGTTTGAAAATAATTTATTCGGAGACTTTCCTCGCTTCAAAAAAAGTTACAGGAATATTTGATCAATATATTTAATGGACGTCATACGGTAGGCGAATTTTTTGGACATTGAGTGCATCCTATATAGAAAAGTAAAATTTTTAAGGTGAAGTATAATCCATTTAATGTCAATATTGCCATGCAATTAAAAAAAACGTACCATTATCAAATGTAGCAGTTCAAATTTTGTGCAAATTTGATTTCCTTTATATAATTACAGTTCTAAGCACTGCCACGTCACATTAAATGTCATGTAAGAGAAGCATATACATTTCGGTTATAAGCCGTTTATGAAACGTAATATTGCTATCCTGATTATAAAGCACGTTCTGAATATTTAGTGCAAAGGTTTAATTCTGATTTTAGCATAATTATTATTAACACTGACGATTCAAATGTCAACATTAAAGTTTTTTTTTGCACAGAAAAAATTCTGGGGAATCAGTTTTGCCCATTTTTTAGTACCTACTTGTGATGTTATATGAACATTGTTAATATTTCCCACTGTACAACATTTAAAAAAACGGAACTAAAAAACACCGTAAATTCATAAAATAAAATAACAAAATATAAATATTTAAGTTTTAGTGGTTTATGTAAACATTTTCGCAAAGCACTGACGTATAGATTTTGAACTCAAAAATTATTCTTCCTAGAGTACTGAAATGCTTAAAATTGGTAGAAATTATTTTTATTCAAATATATTTTACAGAGTTCCTGTAATATCGTTTAAAATTAGTTTAATACCCTGAAACATAACCTTCGAAACAGTATGACTTTGAAATATAATGAAAAGAGAAAATGTTGGTTTTGCAATTTTACAGAAATACACTATGAATTTGTGTCTGCTCACTGTAATAAAAATATGTGTCTCAATTGCTCATTAGCATATATGTATTCGGATCTGTAGTTCAAAGACATTTTAATTGTCCTTGTAATGAACTGGGAAGAGAAATATAAGTGCTATAAAAAGACATCTTTAAATAACATAGTGTTGCATGAGAAACTGAGTTTTGTCTTTGTTTTAATGTTATGCAGACAGCACTTTTAAGTCAGTTTGACATTATTTCGTGGCACAACATAATACTATGAATTACGATTTTCTCGCTCGATGTACCTTCGCTATTAGCTGCGCTGTAAAACTTTTCTATATTTTTACAAAATATTTTTTGGAAACTAGTTACCAAGATTATTATTTGTAACACTACAGGTAAATAAAGAACAGATTTGACATGTTACAGTGGAATTGGTAAAACTTACGTAAAATTTTAACAAGCAATTACCATAGACTGGTTTATTATAAACACATAAACAATTTTGAATGTTTCATCAAAAAGCGTTGTAAAGAAGCGGTGTTCGCACTGTAGTGCTGCAAGAATATTTTTTGGCTACATCTACTTTTTCCAAAGAATTGTTTGTAAAACGAACAAACTATTTTACTGCGTACAGTTACAAAATCTACAAAAATGCTGGTTTCAGTAACTGTGAAAGAACTGGAAATAGATAATTTCTTCAATGCAAAAGATTTCTGTGAGAAAAATACGTATAATATACATGTTATGATAATGTAAATAATGATGAGTACGTTGGGCAGAAATAAAGGTCCTTCAGATAAGAAAAGTCTTTCTCAAACTTTAGTTTTATCAGACACTTACCTGGACACAAAATTGCGAAGCGAGTGTAAGATTAAATCAGTTAGGGAGACCTGACGATGTTCAGGTGTGTCTACTTTACAAAATGTCCTAGTACATTTCATGGAAGAAAAATTGTATTTTGTGTTAATTCTTCTGATACGATTAGGGCTGTCGTTAATTTTAGTTTGAAAATTGTCCAGGCCTTTTAATGTAAATAAACTTTTGCGATCAAAGTATTGTATATTTTTGTATGGCATTGCCTTTCATCGTAATGATTCGATATTCGTAGAGGAAATATATTCAACAATCGTCGGCGTGGTAAAGTTCGTATCGAAACAAATACTTAAGTGTCGCAAGAATAAACAACATTTCGTTTTACAATACCAGTGAAATGTCTTACACCAGTTCATAATTTATACCAACACAACAATATTGTTTATTTTAATTATCTCATTAGAAAGATGTGGTTTTAAAATTACGAGTATTTTAATTAATAAAATTACATTTCACCAGTGTGAGATTTGTATTATATTCAAAACACATTTCCCTGGCAAAAACTCAATATTTAAATGCTGTTTTCTCAGAACAGTCGTGCTTAACTGAAGTGGGACAGTGACAGCTTCTGTATTACTTCGCAAATGAGGCTTCCTCACATGCAGCTCCTTGTGCAAAACGAGTAACTACCTTCCCTTGTCAGTCCTTTACAGCAAGCGCATTGTAATGTTTCTATCCACAGTAAGATAGGAATGATTTTTTAATTCTGTGCAATGTGGGGCACGTGTGCTCGGGACTGACAACACTCACTGACATGCGAACCAGAAGTATCAACAACCTTCTTCGAATGCAATACGCCCTTGTTCCAGTACGAAGCTCTGGAAAACGTTTATTATTACCTTACAGCTTTCATATTTAGCTTTTCAGAATGACATCTGTACTTTAGGCGGCTTTGCATATCGTTTTTAAAACAACGCAGTATAAAGGTGCAACAAGTTTCCGGTTATCCTTTGTTGTATCATATATCAATAGTCAGATAAGAAGTAATTAAAAGCATTTTACATGAACGGATTCACTAGAGAAACGTCCAAATCCGCCTGAAGTACGTACATACTAATGCGTACCTTTCTCCGAAAGTGGCATCATCAATGCTGTCTGAATTGCAAGTATACGAGTAAACGAACTTTTATACTTCTCGTGGTCTTGCGGCTTACATGTGCCACCATATTGAGATGCATTTTATAGATTACAATGGATTTTCAACATGATTATTTTATTTAAATACTAATAGGGCAACATTACTAATTCGAAGGCATAGAATTTTGAACTAATAAATAATTATGGAAAGATACACATTATAAACAGTACATTCGTATTGGGCTTATATGTTCATAACCAACGGAAGCTAATGTACAAAAAGCAGTCATCATGACAATAAATTTTATGTAATTCAATTAAAAATAATATTGAATCCTTGATTTAACCCTACACAATTTCGGGAATTAACGAGTTCTTCACCGTAATGCATGTTAAATAAAAGTAATTGGCTGGGTAGTAGCTGTGGTTAAAGCCAACAAGGTTGCCTGTCTGAATTCATGAAGTGTGGCGTCAAGGGTCTGCGAAGTATACAAGGGTGCAAATACGCTGGTAGATACCGGAACTCGAGCACGGCGTTTGGCAACATTTGTCAGTAGAGGTTTTAACATCGGTATTCTAATGTTCAGTAGTATTTGCAGGTACTTTGCAGTGCAAAGTTTACTGTTTGATGGTACAAGGGGAAATGATATTCACACATAATGATTTTGCTGTTTCTTCAGCTATAGCAAAAAGTGTATGAAAAGACTCAACATCTCTTAGGTTGGATATTTCTATTTTCGCTCAAAATACTACCATGCTATTGAAAACAGTCTGTCTGTGTAACTTTTACGTCACTACGATTTGTAAATGTCACAATGAATGTGGGATTACTAAGTGCTATGACCAGTGCCCTTGCATTTACTGACATGCTTTCCTATTAGAAAACAATTTGCTGCGCTTCTTCTAATTTGTGTAGTTTTACTAACACTGCAGTCTGGTTACATGCAGCAAGTCTCACAAAGTTTCCCTAATTGTGCTCCAAAGTATTGAAATAAAAAAAGCATTTGTTTTAAAATATACAGTAAAGGAAAAAAACGGCCTTGAATATTATTACAGCTTTATTGCTGACGCTTTGATGAGTTGGGGACTTGTATATCGACAAATTTGAAACAGACTGCACTCTCTGCATTTTTGTAAAGCCATCACAGAGTTCTGAAGTCATTCGTGCATCTGTCTGTTGCAATTCCAATACGATCTGTTATATTTAAATCCTGTACCATACTGAAAACCATGTAATGTTGCCTTACACCCATTATTTTTTTCTAACTGCTCGCCGTTTTCTTGTTCGTGCTCTTTTTGTTAACAAATAGTTCGTGAGGAATAATTACCCTCGTTTCCTTGAATCAATAAAAACCTAAATCGTTCGCTGTCCGAGAAAATCAACTAGACAAGCTAGGCGGGAAATGCAAATCCCTAAATCGACGGTATGTACAGTGTTGCGAATGCGATTGCTGTACAAACCGTACAGGTTACAGTTTGTACAGGTTCTTACCGAAAGGGATAAAGAACTTAGACGTTATTTCTGCGCTTCGTACTTGCACAGAACGAGGTAGACGATGCCTTCATGTCTGAGCTGTTTTTTAGCGATTAAGCGACGTTCCATACAAATGGTAAGGTTAACCAGCACAAAATGCGGATATGGAGTCATGAGCCTCCATATAAAACAACCCAACACGAGCGCGCTCCCCCCAAAGTGAACGTATTTTGCGCTGTATCTGAAGACACTGATTTCGGCCTTTTCTTTTTTCACGAGCCCACTCTTACTGGAATCCCTTATTTGGACATGCTTGCAGAGTGGTTGTTTCCTCAGTTAGAAGAGGCGGCGGGGAACTTCATTTTCCAGCAGGATGGTGCGCCACCCCATTGGCCCCTAGCTGTTCGCGGATACCTAAACGAGACGTTGCCGCAATTCTGGATTGTTCGAGGAGCAGTTGGTGACCAGGATCTTCATTACTGGCCCCCAACAAGCCCTGATCTCACCCCATGGCATTTTTTTCTATAGAGGTACATAAAGGATCAAGTGTTTCGTCCGCCATTGCCAGTCAACATTGACAACATTAAAACGAGAATTATGGGCACCATCCTAATCATAACACCGGACATGCTGACAATAGTGTGGAACGAGTTTGATTATCGTGTATATGTAGTTCGAGCCGCTCGTGGTGGTTGTATTAAACATTTATAAACATATGGTAAACAAGCTTCACAGTTCCACGGTTCATTTTATTGGGCAACCAAGGTTGTAGGCTGTTTGGTATTGATATTAGAGACCTTCAAAGTTTGGGTATTCTTTTATACTCATCCAGTATACAGTGGGTGCCGATCTAGTGTGAAACAATATGAAAAAGCTAAATTCTCCTATATTTGGTGTGACTTCATGATGTACGGTCTAAGGAAGATGCATCCCTTTGCGCAGCCACTGTGCATTCCTCAATGCGCATGTGCAGTTAGGTTCTGACCTGCCGTTGACGTATCGGTGCTGGTCGTCGTAAAGTTTCTCCCGCTTGTGCAGCGAACTGCACATAGATGATTTCCAATTTGTGTTTGCAGAAATCGCACAGCCATTTTTTCATCTCAGGCCCTGCTATGTAAACCGGTCCTTGCGGATACTGCATCAGCAAGTCGCGCAGCACATATCCCACGTTGTGGTACGGAATCCTGCCTTCATCCCACTCCAGTCAATGGAAGTACTTGGTCAGTCAATCGTTCGTCTTCTTGATTCTCTCGTCGAAGAGTTTCTACGAATATGGGTGTGAAAGATGCACAAACGTGTTTTGCCATCTTCGTTGCAGGACACTGCGATCTCCTTGAGCACATAGCCGCTCTGACTTGTGGAAGTTTTGCAAAATACAGTACATTATGAAACATACTGAGGTAAGACGCAGTGATCATTCAGTTTATATATACTTAGCTCACCATGTTCACCAGACCCGAAAAAAAGTCGTAACTCACTACTCTGTGTTGCAAAATCAAACAGTATGCAGAAGTGTTCGCAGGCATGTTTTCCTTGGAAATAATTTCTATATGCCAATCCACCACACCATTTTGAACTCGCTAGTTTTGTTTGGATGTGACAAAAACCAGTAATGGAGTAGTTTAACATATGCCTTCTGAGCTCAGGACGAGATAGGACTCGCACCCGTAGTAGGAGCCTTGAAACTGAGTGTACAGATAATTCTGCAAAGTTAATCCATCTTGGTCGAAAGAGATGTTTAAATCCATTAATGGATAGCTTTCTCTATTCAAAAATTAATAATGTTCTGGACATTGCAGTGGTCAATGGTCGATTCGTCTGCCAAGATGTTGTGTTGCTTGTTCGTTTGAAATTACAGCATGATATTGCGATGTTTTTCTGTGCTTGAGGACATCTTCACGACCCAATGGTTTCGTGGGGCAGATGACAGGATCGGGCAAGTAACCAAACTCTAGCTCCTGATTTTATCTTTCTTGGTGTAGTTCAGTCGCTTCATGCATTCGCAGCTGCTAAGAGTCACATGGAGTACGAACCACTCCATGATTGTAAGGGTTACATCGAAGGGCTGCGGGTTTTCTATGGCTCCGAATACTACATCGAGATGTGAGGTGGCTAGAATTATCACCAGTTCTTGCTTGACACCTATAATTATCTTCCTATAACCTTCGGCAAAACCAAGTTAACATCGATAGTGGAACACTCACATCGAACTTACTTTCTGCGAAGATGGGAACCGTGTATCCATCTTCCATTCCCCAACCAGTAATTTTTACCTCGTCGAGATTGTTATGTGTGAGCGAGAAGTAATTTTTTTTTTGTGCTGCATTTTGTCAATTGTAACACTGTTCATTTCGTAGATTACTCGCTCGTAAAGGTGAAGTATACCATTGAACGAAGATGGTGGGGTGGGTCTTGTCCTCATTTGAGAGTGTACATCGATTGCGCATGAATGATTGCGAAGGCCGGGTGTAAATATATTGATAATGTATATGGATTGGAATCTCATGTATGAGGACACAGGGGTCTGTCAGATACAGCTGGTATTAAAGCAGATCAAACTTGTCCATTCTGTAGACGAATTCTGCCCACTGGGTCATGTTCAATTCTTTGTCGTTTTACATGCCTATTCACCTTCAAACTAGGCTACATAGAAACTTCTCATTGGCAGTTTTTAGCATGCCGGTGTCTCGAGCTCTACTGATCACAGGTTTGATGCTGTGCTCAACTTTATACACATGTCGTCTCACAAGTCTCAATCCCGTCGTTTCAAGTGCAAGCACAAAGATATTTCTTCGTTTCTGAAGTCTTCTGCTTATCGTACTGATCGACGATCCTCACAACCACTTCGTGCGCACTCTTCGTGATCGCGGAAAATCAAAAAATTCTTTTCGAAACTTAGACCAGTTTATATCCTGGTGGGGCCATCGGCGCGAACTCATACAGTGTATTGCTGGTTTTACCATTGACATAGCAGCTGCTCGTTAAATTAAAGTTTATGCATACTACGTTCACTGGAAATATGTTCACTGGTTGCAAGTATTTGTGTGTTATGCCAGCTTTGTAGATTCGCATCTCGAACCCCAGCATTGGCTCAATGGTATCTGGTTTGGTGAAATCGATATCGATACTGCTAAATATTTCTGTCTCTAGCTAGTTTGGATTACGGCGTAGTTCGGAAGTCATATTCGTTGGCACAGATTTCTTGATTGAATTGGCCATTTTCTTCAGTTCGTATGCACCGGAGAGAATGCTGATATCCTTTACGTCTCCTGCCACTACTTACCAGAATGTAGAATCCACGTTTTCTTCTATGTTGTATATGGAGTTGTAAGTTTTATCATTCCAGCTCCAAGTGCGTGTAAAACATCGCTCTGAGATCGGATGTATTACCACTTAGAATGATGTACACCGTCAAACTGGCTAGGGAATATAGGTGCGAACTATTTTATACAAAAAGGTTAACGAACAATCATTCACATGCAATTTAATTTTATTCCACCTCACCAGAGAGCGAAGATAAAAGTTTTCGCAGTTCCACGTGTTCAGCATCGGCTCCATATCATAGTTGTAAGTTAGTTTGCAATTTTTGAGGTACGGCAGTAGTTTGGGTGGAGGATTGAAATTCCCAAAACTGTCATAGTATAATGCATGTTTGCCATGTTTTTTATGTGTTACTCAGTGCATGCTGGGCCTGCCTGTCATGTCCAGATTGATTATTGCATATTCGTCATGTATGGCTTTAGGTGGCAAAGCATTTCGCAAGGACACACCACGAAAATGAGGTATCTTCAATTTGCATGGAAATAAGTCCAAATCCACATTCGTGAGCGGTCGTTTCGGTAGAGATTCCATTAACGCCTCATCCGTTGCGATTCTTTTGCACCCCTCATGCTCCTCGGTAGGGTCGTCCTATGCAAATTCCTTGGCATTTTTTCCCATAGCGATAGCATCTAATTTACGGCTGTGGCTGTGGTTTTCCACCAATTGCTTAAGTTCGTTCGAGGCTTGTTTCATCACACTAATGGTATTCGTTATTGCCCCAGCGATACCACCCAGAGCGCCGATTGTATGTATCAAGACAATGAGGAATCATCCCGTTTTTTTTTCTTCTTTCTTCTCTTTGAAATTCGTTTTGTTTTCTTCGCTTCCGTGTCCCTTACCTTTGGCTTTCATTGCAATGGAATCGCCCCACGCTGCTATTTTCCACCGAGTCCGGTGTCAGGTGCACGATGTATTTCGTCCGCCCTACATGCAAGTATCTTGTCTGTTTGGTGTCTGGCTTCCAGGTCCTTGTTGTGCTGGGAATAGGCGATATTGTGCCACTTACATGCCTGTGATGTTTAGAAGAAATTTGCCGCACTGATTCTGTGGAATATTCATATTATCTACATTATATTCCACAAAGGATTTGCATGCTCTGCAACCTGTTCCGCACACTCTGCAATTGGCACGGCTCTCTCTGCAATCCGCACTGTATGCTCCGCAATCTGCTCCACACTCTCCCCAGTCAGCTCTGCAGGATAATAGTATGTAGTAACATACATATTATTAAGCAACATGTGACTGTACCCAGATGCATTCATGCTGAAGATGTTGAAACCTCACACGATGCATACCTTGGCACTCTGTTCCCCAATACTGTGAGATGACTAATTTTCAGACTGTTGGGTAGTGGTAAGGCATGTGTGCTTCTCAGTCTTTTGGAGGAACCGAATGGTCTTAGGCTCGAGAACATGTAACTGTTCCCCAAATCCTTCTAGCAAGCGAAATATTAGCATCTGGCTCGTGTACTGCAGGCCACGGAATGCCTACGCTATTTCCCTTGCATAAATATCTAAGCCATCGTGCCACCGAGCGAATCATTGCCAAGCTCGGTGTTTATTATCGACAATGTGGCATGTGAGAAACAGACTTGTATCCAAGTGTACCTAGTCATGGGATGGCATGCAAACATGGACTGTGTGTTGTTGAGCCAAACTAATTTGCGTATGCCAAAACAGTTACTACCCAATTACATGAATTTACTCATGTTGTTTTGCATGAACGATACGAACTTGTGGCATGCAGACAATGACCTTGACAATACATATATTAAAATCGCAGAGATTAAGGATATGTGTTATTTGTGCTGGATCGAGGAGTCCTGCATATTGGGGATCGATAAGGATTCGCAAGTACATATGGGATGGTACAGGTTTGGCTTCCATCAGTATTTAGTAAGATGCCAACCATGAGTCACGTTAAAATTTCCAAGTGTGGACATGGTCTACATTTCGATGATTATATAAATGAGTTACTGGAAGATCGTCTCGCCACCATTTGCTGGGGCCAGTCGCTCCTCGGGCAAAGGATCGAGAGTGTGAAAATGAAGTGGTGGAAGATTTGGTAGCTGTCGACCGACACATACTGGTTAAGGAGGCACGGATAATAGGCCTGATGAGCGTGTGGAATGCTCAGAGATGGGAAGAATTGAAGACTCTTCATAATATGTTAAAGTCCACACTAGCTGCCAAAATCGATGTTGCGAGGCATGGCAAGAAGGTACTGGATGTGTGCATCGACCGACTGGAAAGGATAGAAAATTAACTTTCCTCAAGCCGAGTGTGAATACGTGTGCGTTTGTGTGGTTTTGTGTGGTTATTCCATTCTATGCATTTTGGCTGACCGAACCGAACTGACGACTGAGCTGCAGCGAGCCATCAAAACTGTTCGCGCAAAATACTTACTCGCAAAAAGTTACAAACTGGCTCTCGAGAATCGAAGGGAAGCGGCTTGCAAGCCGATAACCAACTGTCTCGACGAACTTGGTCGACAACGCCAGGAGAAAGCTTTGCCTCTTCGCGATATCAAACACGAAATCATGGTGGAAGGACTTATCCCGATGCAGAAATGGAAAAGAAGTCCAGAAATCCCCGAATCGAAAAGGGTAATCACTAGCGACGAAAATGATCTAACTCTGAACAATTTGTCGCATGCATGGGTACGGAAATGAGCACGAAAGTGCGCAACTGAGGTGGGCACCATAGTCGTGCAATGCATCGCTGCCTACTTGGATCGGAACAGCAACAAGACTTATGGACTGCGACACCACAATGAATAATTTATTTCCTGGGAAACAATGACGTGATGTTATTTCGAGGAGATGTAAAGCAGATTGGAAAGCGCAAGGTGAAAAATGACACACAGTCTTTGCAAAATTATGCTTCGTAGACATCCCGGACACTACAATGAATCATATTTGCACAATTACTGCCACCTGCTACATTCCAGTCGTGCTAATTACGCAAACTACAACCCTTAAACACTGATATTTAAGGACAGAAGATCGATACCAAACGCAAGATAGACTAGGTGTTTTGGGATGATCCGAAGGAACTTATCGATAGACTACAGCTACTGGTCGCATTGCAGTCTATGGGCAACCAGTCACACACCAACGAGATTATATCCATCATCGAAGAACCCGTCATAGCTCGTAACATCGTGCGATGATGAAGTATGCTGTTTCTCGGGATTTGCATAGGTCGACCAGAAGGAATTATCCTCGGAGAAAGTATCATAATAGGGCTGGATGATACTTTCCAATCTGACCAAATCGAAATGCAATACCTTGCTCGTGCGAATGAAGGCCGCCACTACATTTTACCATAATAGACACATTTTCTATGTATACCTGGGAAAAACATGGACATGGCGGATATATTTAGTGACGGACACATATCAAAAAATCTGCACACCAATGATGGTAAAGAATGTTTTAACTATAATTTCCAAGCACTGGTGAAAATGTACAGCTTAAATCACTATTCCATGAACTCGGCCCTCAAGGCTAGCATCGTCGAGTGTTTTCACCAGACTCTAAAAGCCAAATTGTGGAGACATTTCCCAGCGAACCGAAACTACAAGTTGCTTGAGCTACTGCAGAAACTCGTTCGCGAGTATAGTTCTACTATTCATTCTACCACTCACATGAATCTCGAATATGTCAAGGACGTTTCTCTGATTTGGTCAATTTATGGTATTCCACCAGGAGGGACACGCAAGCCTAAAGCCAAGATCGTTGACATGGTGCGTATCTCTAAACAGCGTGGCATTTTCCACAAAACCTATCGTCACTTCCCGTCGGCAAAATTGTACAAGATGGTTCGTATACGACACTGGTATCCTCCTCAAATGTATTACATCGAGGACCTACATGACGAACCCATGGTCGGAGGGTTTTACGCAGAGGAGATCCAGACTACGAAGTTTCCCGATGTTTATTTGGAGGAAAAGGTGCTGAAATGGCGTTGTGACGCATATATGTGAGGTGGCTCGAACAATAGAAACGTGACTACTCCTGGGTCGACTACAACGACATTATGAAATAGTACTTACCAAATGTTTTAAAAATATAAGATATGTTTATATTCTTTAGGTACATGTATGTTTACCTTAGTTTGCATTCATTTTATTCTTGCACTTGCGTGTAATTATAAACAATATTGGGTTGCAGATAGCCAGCTCTGTGCAGGTGCAGACCTGTGAAAATGCAAACATAGCCCTTGTCATTCAAGTACAGATCAGTTTATAAAACTTTGACAAGGTCAGCTGCCCCGCCTGTCCATGCATGCTCGCAAACCCAACTCCAGTAATCTAAATGTATAAAAAATATATTTAAAAAAATGTCTTTTATTTCTGAGATACAACTTTTCATAATATTAAAAATATATACTTACAAAAAATAATGATAGTATGAAAAAAAATTATTATTATATGTCTATGAATATATAAAAAATGCTTATTGCTGGTCTATAAAAGTCTTGGAGAGTGAAAAAAAACTAATATAAATAAGTATGACTACTCATTAGAATAATCATGACACTAACGTATTTGACCACCGCACATATAGTATTACTTCATATAAACCCTTGTCCCAGCACATGTCCTGATATTCGAGTGGTCTAAAGCATCTGCATGCTGTCCCAAGGTCCGACAATTCAATTTTACCCTTCTCCAGATTATATTTTGAGCTCTGAAAAAATTAAATAAAAAGCAGCACCCCTAGTGGCTAACTCTTGAACCAACATGCCGGCTGTGTGATAACGACACCAGCGCATTCTAGCTGCCGTGTCCTTAAACATATATGTTGGTCACACAACTGGTGTGTTCCCTAGCAAAAGCCGATGTATACAAAAGACAAGTGAAAACAAATTGCCAGAGACGATGGGGAATGAAAGAAACAAGACTGTTGGCGAAAGCAAAATGGTGGGCAGAAACAAAATTGCGGTAAGAAACAATATAATGAATGGAAACGTAATGGCCTATGGAAACAAGATGGCAGCCGGAAACAAGATGGACTTCGGAAACACGGTAGCGGCCGAATACATGATGGTGGATCCAAGATGGCAGTTGCACCTTACCCCCCCCTCCCCCCAGACCTTGTTCTGGAATAGGATTTTTCTATCTACTAGAGCCTCATTTCTCTACCACTTCTAAAAATAGCCGCACAATAAATATTAATTTTTTATGTCATATCTTGGGAAACAATCAAAACTACCTGGGAAAGCCATATTATGATTGCAACCTGTGCTTGTGACCTTAAATAACTTTGAATCCAATTTTTTTTTTTTAAATATATTAATTATAAAAATCAAGGAACATAACCTACCCTACCCCTCGCTTACACCACTAATCCCAAACAACAGCAACACACCTCACCTCTACCCAACCAATAATAAAAAATAGTAAAATCTAAAAATATTATAATAATCAACGAACATACAGCATTAACCTCACACTCATCCCACCAACCAAACCAACCCCCATCCTCTTTTCGCTATCATAAAAAATCGAGAAAAATTGCAAAGAAAAAACATTTTTTAAAATCGCATAACATCTAATGTTAG
>NQII01001301.1:204035-233180 GCA_002778355.1 Clitarchus hookeri
CTAGGGTCGACCTTTCAAAAATGTATCATTGACCTTATATAAATAATATTATACCACCACCCATACTAATAAATCTTTTCTACTCATTGGCAAATAAATTATGACTTTATGGCAATTTTTCCTTTTCTGGTATTGGACACTATAGAATTTGTTAGTTATTTCTTTTTTTAGTATCTACCACGAGAAAGCTCCTATTGCACCTATTACTAAACTTTTTTATCGACTCCAAACGTAAAGTATTTACTATTTTACTGGTAATATATTGTTTTTTTGCCAATATTTAAAAAAATTATTAAAACATCACTTTTAAGAAGAAATTAATATTATTTGATAATGTGCGGCATGAGAAAACATATATTCCGATTGAAAATTTATATTTTACAGTCTTTTTTGTGTACTGCATTGCACTGTACACCGGTGAGTCATGTTTTCAGTGGGTAATAGGTATAATGCTTAAATAACTGTTGTCAGGCATGATTATTGTAATAATTCGAAATAATCTGCGATCGCACCAGTCTTTAAACTTTTGTATGTAACAATAATGAGAAATATTCCTAATTTTTGTCCTTCATCATCAGAAGATATATGTGATAAGGTTTCTCTTTATTAGTCACACGTGTAGGCACCACTTTCCCCTTAGAATTCAGTGAGTACACATAAACAGACACACCGGGGTTGTTGTTCTCAAAGGCTCTTGTTACTGTAGAGGTGTCGGTAAATCCAGTCAGCAAAAGTCAAACATTTCTTACACCTGAGCATACTCCCTTTCCACATGCAGTGGATGCGATGACTCAACAAATCCAGACTAAAATTACCACTTGAAACATATATCATAGTTGTGGGAAATGATTATGGAAAATTTGTGTTTAATAAAGTCGGGAAGGTCAACATATGTCGATAACTGTTAATGCCCATTCTCTATGTTACATGGAGGAAGCCCATTTTATATATTCATGTATGTATTCATACCATTCGTCCGTGAAATCGACACCCCACACTTCTAACATGTACTTTATTTGGGTGAGGCTCTTCATACAACGTGTCTCTAAAAATCACCGACAAACTAAGGGAGGTGATTCCTTACGAAAAATTAAGTTGATAATATACAGGACACTTTGTACCTACATGCCATATTAAAGGAGTGATAACCCCGTGAAAATCAAATTTGAAAACAGTTATACCCTGAAATTTCGGAAAATAAGTGACATTAAATGACAATACTCCAAGCATTATTTTCTGATATTGGGATCATTAACCTACAGTAATCGCGTGTTTATGCCATCCAAGGTAATGAAAATAACAGGAGTGGACACATTCTTAGAAATATGCAACATTTGTACCGTCGGGATTTTGTAATATCTTATGTTAGCCTTTTGAGCAGTGTCACTTAAATAACAAATATGGTCCTCCTGTTGCAAGTGCGTAGGTCCCACCGTTTTCGTTCTAAACAAACTTGGAACTTCGGTCCAGCGTTACAGTCCCTAACATGTAGGCCACACTACCAACTTAAGTTGGCTACTGTTTCTACTGCACAAGTGATGGTGGAAGACATTTAAACACTTGCTGTAAACAACCCCTATCACACATTTAAAAGCGTATGTCGCAGGCATAACCAATTATTTGTTTCGAACATTAAACATCCATATCGTGAGAACCATGGGGTGTAGTATATTGATACATGTCAAAATCTTTTGATACAATAACCATGCCACACACATACTATAAAAGTCTTTAAATGTGTGGTGCAGGTTGTTTCCAATATGTGTTTATATGTTTTCCACCATCACTTGTGCAGTGGACCCAGCAGCCAACCATCGATACATTTTAGTGTGGCCTACGTGTTAGGGACTATAACACTGAACAGAAATTCCGTGTGTGTTTTGAATGAAAGTGGTGGGTCCTACGCACTTGCAACAAGAGAACCATATTTGTTACGTAAGTGACATTGCTCAACAGACCAGCATCAAACATTACCTAATCCCAACGGTACAAAAGCTGCATTCAATAAGAAGGTGGCCACCCCTGTTATTTTCATTACAATGGTAGGTATAAACACATGATTGCTGTAAGTTAAGGGTCCAAATAACAGAAAACATTTTTCGGGGTATTGTCATTTAATGTCACTTAGTTGCCGATATTTCGGGAGATTACTGTTTTCAAATTTGATTTTCAAGGGGCCATTCCTCCCTTTATATTGCATGTAAGTACACTCAGTCCTTTATTTTTTTTTCCTATTTTTTCATAAGGAATCACCTCCCGGAGTTTGTCGGTGATTTTTAGAGACACGTTGTATAGCCATGCGTCTTATGACGTCGGACATTGCTGCTTCAAGGAAAGGTATTTCACAAAAACGACATTTATAATTTTGGGATGGTTCAGTAGAAGTGGTTGGCCATACAGTTGTTTCTGGAACTGATGTTGATGGCCCGGTTGGCGATGCAGTTGCCTCAGCTGAAGAACTGGATAGCACTTCTACAGTCCCCATGCCAAACATTCCCGAAGACCCTGGGAACTTCGGTAGATGCATACTCGCCTCAGACAAATGTGCAGATGATATAACTGCAGAGAAAGAAGACCAGACCTAAGAAGTTGATGGCACTGTTGTTACCACACACGAAGAAGTTGATGGCTTCTCCAGTGTCATGTCCGAAGAAGTAGATGGAGATGCTGCTGTTGGTGGTCTACCCTGTTACTCAGGAGCATCGGAAGTCATCGTAGATGAAAACATGATGTCGACAGTAAAACTAGATGAGACGATCCAAACTCTTCCTTCGACAAACTGGAGATCCCCCAGTAGGTGCTATTATTTAAGGCAATTCCATTCTCTTTTCCGTTATTTTATCCCCTCCGCAACTTCTTGTACTCACCATTTCTTCCGACACACAGCCTGTTTCAACACAAAGGCATTTGTACATTCCCAGGGACATCTGTGCTATCACCTGCAGGTTTCAGCCTACATCAGCGGTAACTCAATCCATAAATATGTTATGAATATTTAATACGAGTAACACGTCACGTTAGACCCGTCCCTCTTTTTATTTCTCACCCNACAATCATATCGAGCCTGGGGTCAACCTTCCATTGAAGGTTGACCCTAGACTTTACCCTTACTAGTATTTTAACAAGTAAGGGTAAAAAGTAACAACATTTAAATGGTTTTACAGACACACAATTAACTGTACAGATCCTACTATATAATAATATAAATGCACACCTGTGCGTGTGTCTATGTGCGTTACCGCAAACTCCATAACGGCTAAACGGATTTTGATGAAATTTGGTATGAAGGTACTTTACGTCCTGAAATAGGACATAGGATAATTTTTATCCAGGAAAATTGTACGGTTCCTGTGTAATAACAACAAAACGTAATTCTGCAACGGCTGGGAACGTGTACGAAATATGTTTTTTTTCTCTGGTGTCAGAGGTGTCACGCCACCCAAGGACCTCTGAAATGGCGTAACGACCACAATCAATCGATGACATCAAAGACCGAATATTTAAAGTGCCCTCCGAAGCCCGGAAGGGCTAGGATGTTATGCCACTTAACGGTCACCCATTCTAATGTGTGCCGCTGGGAACGTTGCTTAACTTTGGTGATCGATTAATATCCCTCAGTCAAGCGCAAAAAGTAGTACCTAGGTACACTTATTTCTAAAGCTACAACTTGATGAAACTCACGTTTTGATTTTCATACATCGACGATAGAAAGCGGAAATGTGGTTACTACGCTATAGTAGCACAGATACACTCCCAAAACAATACCCTACTTCTTGGCTATCGGGTAAAAAATATTTCCTTCCTTTTGGGTTGCAGTATTAAGATGAAAACATAAGCCAACATAGTTAAATTTAGAATTATGTTTTAACATATATGAATTGTTTTTTCCCAATTTATTTCTTAGTGAATCACTGCAAAACTCAATTGTACCCGAGCGAAGCCGGGCCGGTTCGCTAGTACCTAATATGTTTGCATGGGCATGATATGTTTGACAACAATTCGATCAAAACAACTTTTACTCGCAAAGAAACAAAATTTCTCATTTTACTGCCATTGTCATCCATAAAAATTCCATCGTTTTTTGGGTACATGACGTACATGAATGGCTGCAAGTGGTCTCCTAGTAGCTGAACATAACCCTTTCCAGTCAATGATCGGTCCAGTTGGACCAGAGGACCCAGTCCATTCCTTGTAAAAACAGCCCACGCCATTATGGAGCAACCACCAGCTTGCACAGTTCCTTGTTGACAACTTGGGTCCATGGATTCGTGGGGTCTGCGTCAAACTCGAACCCTACCATCAGGTCTTACCAACTGAAACCGTGACTCATCTAACCAATCACGGTTTTCCAGTCGTTTAGGGTCCAAACGATATTGTCACGCCTCGTTGCAGGCGATGTCATGTTGTTAGTAAAGGCACTCGAGTCGGTCTTCTGCTGGTATAGCCCATTACAACCAAAGTTCGCAGCACTGTCCTAACGGACACGTCCGTCGTACGTCCCACATTGATTCCTGCGGTTATTTCATGCAGTGTTGCTTGTCTGTTAACAATGACCATTCTGAGGACCTGTCGTTGGTCTCGGTCATTAAATGCAGGCGGTCGGGCACTGCGTTGTTCATGGTGGGAGGTTATGCCTGAAATTAGGTATACTCTACACACTCTTGACACCGTGGATCTCGGAATGTTGAATTCCCTAACCTTTTCCGAACAGGAATATCCCAGGCGTCTAGCTCCAACAACCATTCCGGGTTAAAAGTCTGTTAATTTCCGTCGTGGGGCCATAACCACATCAGAAACCTTTTCACATGAATCACTTGACTACAAATGAAAGCACAACCAATGCATTGCCCATTTATACATTTTGTAAGCAATACTACTGCCACCTGTGTATATGCATATTACTATCCCAGGACTTTCATCACCTCAGTGTATGTCTCTAACCAATTAAAAACATATATCATCTGCCTCAGTTGTTGTTTTTTGCAATATTTGGAACGAATTATTAATTTTTATGTTATGTATTATATTTAGGGAAGGAACAATTAATTTTATTTCCGATTGCAATAAATACAGCCACCATTTTTCTAATCCGCAATGTTGAAAATAACCTTCCCAATCCGGAACGCTGCACATTACCTGTCGAGTGCTCTACATCGTTTTCTCGCAAGAATCGAGATGTCATCATTAACATAAAATACCAAACACCGGAAATATGGCGAATATCGTTACTTTATGATCGGGAGCTGCGTTTCGAGAAACTTATAATAAACCTCCAGATGCGAGCAGTTCAGCGTGTATTGTGTCTGTGTGTTAGCGTGAATGGCAGGGTTGAAAGTAGTGTGTGCCCCAGGCGGCGTGTATTGTGTATGTGTGTTGGCATGAATGGCAGAGTTGGCAGTAGTGTGTGCCCCAGGCGGCGTGTGTTGTGTCTGTGTGTTGGCGTGAATGGCAGGGTTGCCAGTAGTGTGTGCCCCCAGGTGGCGTGTATTGTGTCTGTGTGTTGGCGTGAATGTCAGAGTTGGCAGTAGTGTGTGCCCCAGGCGGTGTGTATTATGTCTGTGTGTTGGCGTGAATGGCAGAGTTGGCAGTAGTGAGTACCCCAGGTGGCGTGTATTGTCTCTGTGTGTTGGCGAGAATGGCAGAGTTGGCAGTAGTGTGTGCCCCCAGGCGGCATGTATTGTGTCTGTGTGTTAGCATGAATGGCAGGGTTGGCAGTAATGAGCGCCCCCTGGCGGCATGTAATGTGTCTGTGTGTTGGCGTGAATGGCAGAGTTGTCTGTAGTGTGCCCCAGACGAGGTATATTGTGTCTGTGTGTTCGCATGAATGGCAGAGTTGGCAGTAGTTTGTGCCCCCTGGCGGAGAGTGTATTGTGTCAGTGTGTTGGCGTGAATGGCAGAGTTGGCAGAAGTGTGTGGCCCAGGTGGCGTGTATTGTCTCTGTGTGTTGCAGTGAATGGCAGAGTTGGCAGTAGTGTGTGACCCAGGCGGCATGTATTGTGTCTGTGTGCTGGCGTGAATGGTTGAGTTGGCTGTAGTGTGTGCCCCAGGTGGCGTGTATTGTGTCTGTGTGTTGGCGTGAATGGCAGAGTTGGCAGTAGTTTGTGCCCCCAGGCGGCGTGTATTGTGTATGTGTGTGTTAGCGTGAATGGCAGAGTTGGCAGTAGTGTGTGCCCCAGGCGGCGTGTATTGTGTCTGTGTGTTGGCGAGAATGGCACAGTTGGCAGTAGTGTGTGCCCCAGGCGGAGTGTGTTGTGTCTGTGTGTTGGCGAGAATGGCAGGGTTGGCAGTAGTTTGTGCCCCCAGGCGGCGTGTATTGTGTCTGTGTGTTGGCGTGAATGGCAGGGTTGCCAGTAGTGTGTTCCCCAGGCGGTGTATATTGCGTCTGTGTGTTGCCGAGAATGGCAGGGTTGAAAGTAGTTTGTGCCCCCAGGCGGCATGTATTGTGTCTGTGTGTTGGCATGAATGGCAGGGTTGAAAGTAATGTGCGCCCCCAGACAGCGTATATTGTTTCTGTGTGCTGGTGTGAGTGGCATGGTTGGCAGTAGTTTGAGCTCCCAGGCACCGTGTATTGTGTCTGTGTGTTGGCGTGAATGGCAGGTTTGGCAGTAGTTTGTGCCCCCAGGCGGCGTGAATTGTGTCTGTGTGTTGGCGTGAATGGCAGAGTTGGCAGTAGTTTGTGCCCCCAGGCGGCGTTTATTGTGTGTGTGTTGGTGTGAATGGCAGGGTTGGTAGTAGTTTCTGCCCCAGGCGGCGTGTATTGTGTCTGTGTTTTGGTGTGAGTGGCAGGGTTGGCTGTAGTTTGTGCTCCCAGGCGGCTTTATTGTGTCTGTGTGGTGGCTTGAATGGCAGGTTTGGCAGTAGTTTGTGCACCGGCGGCGTGTATTTTAGTCTGTGTGTGGGCGTGAATGGCACAGTTGGCAGTAGTGTGTGCCCCAGGCGGAGTGTGTTGTGTCTGTGTGTTGGCGAGAATGGCAGGGTTGGCAGTAGTTTGTGCCCCCAGGCGGCGTGTATTGTGTCTGTGTGTTGGCGTGAATGGCAGGGTTGCCAGTAGTGTGTTCCCCAGGCGGTGTATATTGCGTCTGTGTGTTGCCGAGAATGGCAGGGTTGAAAGTAGTTTGTGCCCCCAGGCGGCATGTATTGTGTCTGTGTGTTGGCATGAATGGCAGGGTTGAAAGTAATGTGCGCCCCCAGACAGCGTATATTGTTTCTGTGTGCTGGTGTGAGTGGCATGGTTGGCAGTAGTTTGAGCTCCCAGGCACCGTGTATTGTGTCTGTGTGTTGGCGTGAATGGCAGGTTTGGCAGTAGTTTGTGCCCCCAGGCGGCGTGAATTGTGTCTGTGTGTTGGCGTGAATGGCAGAGTTGGCAGTAGTTTGTGCCCCCAGGCGGCGTTTATTGTGTGTGTGTTGGTGTGAATGGCAGGGTTGGTAGTAGTTTCTGCCCCAGGCGGCGTGTATTGTGTCTGTGTTTTGGTGTGAGTGGCAGGGTTGGCTGTAGTTTGTGCTCCCAGGCGGCTTTATTGTGTCTGTGTGGTGGCTTGAATGGCAGGTTTGGCAGTAGTTTGTGCACCGGCGGCGTGTATTTTAGTCTGTGTGTGGGCGTGAATGGCACAGTTGGCAGTAGTGTGTGCCCCAGGCGGCGTGTATTGTGTCTGTGTGTTGGCGTTAATAGCAGAGTTAGCAGTAGTGTGTGCCCCCAGGCGACGTGTATTGTGTCTGTGTGTTGGCGTGAATGGCAGGATTGGTAGTAGTTTGTGCCCCCAGGCGGCGTGTATTGTGCCTGTGTGTTGGCATGATTGGCGGGGTTGGCAGTAGTGTGTGTCCCCAGGCGGCATATATTGTGACTGTGTGTTGGCGAGAATGGCAGGGTTGGCAGTGGTTTGTGCTCCCAGGCGGCATGTATTGTGTCTGTGTGTTGGTGTGAATGGCAGGGTTGGCAGTAGTTTGTGTCCCAGGCAGCGTGTATTGTGTCTGTGTGTTGGCGTGAATGGCAGAGTTAGTTGGCAGTAGTGTGTGCCCCCAGGCGGCGTGTATTCGGTCTGTGTGTTGGCGTGAATGGCAGGTTTGGCTGTAGTGTGTGCCCCAGGGAGCATGTATTGTGTCTGTGTGTTGCCCTGAATGGCAGGGTTGTCAGTAGTGTTTGCGTCAGGCAGGGTGTATTTTGTCTGTGTGTTGGCCTGAATGGCCGGATTGGCAGTAGTGTGAGCCCCAGGCGGCTTGTATTTTGTCTGTGTGTTGGCATGAATCGCAGGGTTGGCAGTAGTGTGTGCCCCCAGGCGGCGTGTATTGTGTCTGTGTGTTGGCGTGAATGGCAGGGTTGACAGTAGTTTGTGCCCCAGGCGGCATGTATTGTGTCTGTGTGTTGGCGTGAATGGCATGGTTGGCAATAGTTTGTGCTCCCAGGTGGCTTTATTGTGTCTGTGTGTTGGCGTGAATGGCAGGGTTGGCAGTAGTTTGTGGCCCCAGGCAGCGTGTATTGTGTCTGTGTGTTCGCGTGAATGGCAGAGTTGGCAGTAGTGTGTGCCCACAGGCGGCATGTATTATGTCTGTGTGTTGGCATGAATTGCAGGGTTCGCAGTAGTTTGTGCCCCCAGGCGGCATGTATTGTGTCTGTGTGTTCGCATGAATGGAAGGGTTGACAGTAATGTGCGCCCCCAGGCAGCGTGTATTGTGTCTGTGTGTTGGTGTGAGTGGCAGGGTTGGCAGTAGTTTGTGCTCCCAGGCGGCGTGTATTGTGTCTGTGTGTTTGCGTGAATGGCAGGGTTGGCAGTAGTGTGTGGCCCCAGGCAGCGTGTATTGTGTCTGTGTGTTCGCGTGAATGGCAGAGTTGGCAGTAGTGTGTGCCCACAGGCGGCATGTATTATGTCTGTGTGTTGGCATGAATTGCAGGGTTCGCAGTAGTTTGTGCCCCCAGGCGGCATGTATTGTGTCTGTGTGTTCGCATGAATGGAAGGGTTGACAGTAATGTGCGCCCCCAGGCAGCGTGTATTGTGTCTGTGTGTTGGTGTGAGTGGCAGGGTTGGCAGTAGTTTGTGCTCCCAGGCGGCGTGTATTGTGTCTGTGTGTTTGCGTGAATGGCAGGGTTGGCAGTAGTGTGTGCCCCAGGCGGCATGTATTGTGTCTGTGTGTTGGCATGAATGGCAGGGTTGGCAGTAGTTTGTGCCCCCAGGCGGCGTGAATTGTGTGTGTGTGTTGTCGTGAATGGAAGGGTTGGCAGTAGTTTGTGCCCCCAGGCGGCGTGTATTGTGTCTGTGTGGTGGCATGAATAGCAGGGTTGGCAGTAGTTTTTGCGTCCAGGCGGCATGTATTGTGTCTGTGTGTTGGCGTGAATGGCAGGGTTGGCAGTAGTTTGTGCCCCCAGGCGGCGTGTATTGTGTCTGTGTGGTGGCATGAATAGCAGGGTTGGCAGTAGTTTTTGCGTCCAGGCGGCATGTATTGTGTCTGTGTGTTGGCGTGAATGGCAGGGTTGGCAGTAATGTGCGCCCCCAGGCGGTGTGTTTTTTGTCTGTGTGTTGTTGTTAGAGGCAGGGTTGACAGTAGTGTGTGCCCCCAGGCGGCGTGTATTGTGTCTGTGTGTTGGTGTGAGTGGCAGGGTTGGCAGCAGTGTGTGCCCCAGGCGATGTGTCGTGGCACGATGTGTTCCTTCCTGCAGGCTGTGTGCGTGGATGCGTAGGTGTTAATCTAGCAAGGGCACTGCACCACGCATCGCACGCACAGACCCTGCACTCTTCAAGCCAGGCCTCCCACACTCGTCAGTCTGTCAAGCCTGGCTTGCTGGTGCAATATACGGAGTCGGTCACCACTAACACGGCTATCTTATCTTATATATAGGCTGTTCACGGTCTAGTTAGCAGTTGAGGCCCTAATTACATTTTTCCTATTACCATTTTTTATCCCTTCGCAACTTTTATAAAATAAATAATGCCATGTAAGTAATAATCACAGTGTGTTCATTCAATCACACTCAAAAGTTAACGCCTAAGGCTACAATAAAATATTTTTGTTAACTACTATTCCAAATGAGAGGGCTTCAGAAAGTGCTCACTTAACCGTGAATTGTCTATACAATAGCGGGGAAAGAGAGACTGCACAGGGAAAGACCTACGGCGAATGGCAACGCCCGCCAAGTTTCTCACATGCTGAAACCCGGGAACCCAGTTCGTCGTGCGGGAGGCGAGCACTCTGGAATCCAACGCCAATAAACTGCGGGAATGGTTCGTAGACACAGGCGACCCGGCCCTTATCGAGTTCCTGGTCCCGTCTCCAATTGCACTGCTCTCGGTTTATGCTCCATTAGCGAACCGGCCCGGCTTTGCCCGGATACAATTGAGTTTTACAGTGAAACACTAAAAAATAATTTGGGAAAAGACAATTTATTTATGTGAAAACAGAATTATAAATTTATGCTATGTTGACGTAAGATTTTAACTGATTACGGCAACCCAAGAGGAAAGAAAATATTTTTTTACCCGATAGCCAAGAAGTAGGGTATTGTTTTGGGAGTGTATCTGTGCAATTATCGCGTAGTTACCACATTTTCGCTTTCCAGCGACGATGTATGAAAATCAAAACGTGAGTTTCATCAAGTTGTAGCTTTAGAAATTAGTGTACCTAGGTACTACTTTTTACGCTTGGATGAGGGATCTTAATCGATCACCAAAGTTACCAACGCTCTCAGCGGCACACATTAGAATGGGTGACCGTTTAGTGGCATAACATCTGACCGCTTCCGGGCTTCGGAGGGCACGTTAAATATTCGGTCTCTGTTGTTATCGATTGATAGCAGTCGTTAATACATCTCAGAGGACCTTGGGTGGCCTGATAAATTCTGACACCAGAGGAAAAAAATATTTCGCTCACGTTCCCATGTTTTGTTGTTATTTCACAGGAACAGTACAATTTTTCCGGGATAAAAAGTATATTATGTCTTATTCCAGGTTCGAAAGTACCTGCATACCAAATTTCATTAAAATCCATTTAGCCGTAATGGAGGTGAGTTCGGTCACGTCTAGCTGTTGCGGAATTACGTTTGGTTGTTTGATTTTACACTCTCACGTTTAACTATACAGATAAATANATGGTTGTATCTCATCGATCACGGTCCAAGGTCGAGGTACACCATTCCCACAGCAGCTGTGTGTTCCTCTACGCACGTGTCCAGTTATATTCTCACCTGTCACAGACGTGTCACTGCGGGTCGTCGTAAAGATTCGTCAGCTTGCACAGCGAGGGGCAGTCTTACTCGAACTGCACGTCGATTATTTCAACTTCGTTTTTGTACAAATCACTCCGTCATTTTTTCTGTTTGAGCCCCGCCACATAAATAGCCTCTTGCGGGTGCTGCATCAGCAAGTCGCGCAACATCGTTCCCACTTGATGGTACGGGATCTTGCCTCCGTCCTACTCCACTCCGGGGTGGTACTTGGTCAGCATGTCATTCATCTACTTGCTTTTCTCGCCCAACAGTTTCCACGAATAAGAGGGTCGAAGAAGTGCGTGCGCGTATTGCTATCGTTGTCATAGGGCAGTGCGATCTCCTTAAGCACATAGCCCTTGTGGCTCAGGAAGCCCTGCAGATTACAGTACATCCTGTAACTGTCCATGATTGAAGACGACAAAACAGATATCGTTTACGACCCATAATATTTATATCCTCTGCGGCATTCACGAACGTGAAATGTTATAGATTTTTTACAAAAAAAATTATTTAATAATTAAACAAATTTTTAAAATTTATATATATTTAATATTTGTAATTTTTTGAAACAATTACAAATTTTGTATTTTTTTTTTTAATTTTCGCAATTTTTAAAAAATAGTAAAAAATTGTATACCATTTTTTTATTGGTTTTGATTTATGGTCATTTATAGCCACGGACACAGTCTAAAGTTTAGAGGTTTGTGGTCAGGGTCAAGGTCACATGCTTCCAATATTGCGACCGGAGACATCAGAAACATGGCNAACTGTCCATGATTGAAGACGACAAAACAGATATCGTTTACGACCCATAATATTTATATCCTCTGCGGCATTCACAAACGTAAAATGTTATACATTTTTTGCATAAAATATTATTTAATAATTTAAAAAAAACTTAAATTTATATATATTTAATATTTGTAATTTTTTGAAACAATTACAAATTTTGTATTTCTTTTTTTAATTTTCGCAATTTTTAAAAAATAATAAAAAATGGTATACCATTTTTTTATTGGTTTTGATTTATGGTCATTTATAGCCACGGACACAGTGTAAAGTTTAGAGGTTTGTGGTCAGGGTCAAGGTCACATGCTTCCAATATTGCGACCGGAGACATCAGAAACATGGCNTAAAGTTTAGAGGTTTGTGGTCAGGGTCAAGGTCACATGCTTCCAATATTGCGACCGGAGACATCAGAAACATGGCCGCCGTCCAGCAATGGCTCCAGTGCCTCGTGATCTTGTCACAGAGGGAACTATTTATTTAACTCACAAAGGTTGTACCAGTTGTTGAAGATCACTCTGTATTATTTTGCAGAGTACTTCACAATATTGCATGATACCTTCGTCGTATAAGCTGGTGTTCCAGAATCCTACGAAGACATCTTCCAGTACACTGTCAGAGGCACCACATTGCTTCTTACTAGCATACCATCGCGTTTCTCATATAATTACACCAAAGAAGAAGACTTTGAAAACTGCGTATGTTTGTTTCCGTACACATGTTAGCTCTGATATACCCTTCCATCCGGGGATCGCTGTTGCGCAGCGAATACAGCGCACGCCTCCTACCAAGGCGAACCGAGTTCGATTACTCACCCAGTCTCTCCCATATCCGCTCTTATGGTCCCGTTTTTGAGAGCCGTTTAAACCTCTCCACTCCACTTCCTTTTATACAATCACTCCATGTGATTTCGCTTATTACTGTTATGTGTCGCCGGTCTGCATTGACCTTGGCCTGACACGGGCGAGCGAGCGAAAGAGGAGGACAGTGAAGTTAGAAGTACTCTGTCTGTCTCCAGACGGACAAGACACGTTATTGTCACCGCTGACTAGACAGGCAGCGCAGGGTTGCCTACGACGCGCTTAGCTTTGCTTTCGCGAACAAACCCTGGAAACTGAGGTCGGCCATTCGTGGTCATCTCGAGCCTAGCCCCCAGTGGGTCAGTGGCCTCAGTTTACTGCACGATTAATTGGTAGGAATTACACCTAGTAATAACACACACACCACAGGAATTCCCGGAAACTCCTTCCACCTCCCCCACGCTCCCCCTCCGGGGCTGGAGCAGGCTCGGGGCGCGATAAGCACACCAGGCAAAATACCATTGCTGCCTGGCGCGCGCCTAGTATCATCTCTAGATGGCACACTACTGACTGCAGCTCAATCTGCAGCCCAGGCATACATGACCAGTAATAACGACATCTATGACGCCAACCACGCTTTCCTGGCATCCGAGAGAGAGAAAAGGAATAACACTGCGGCTGTAACAGCTAGTCTTCCACCGCTATTTAAAAACTAATGACTGCCACGATGGCAAGCGAAGCAACAGAAATGTAAACAGAAGCCCCACGAATGGAAGAACCATTCAGGCCCCTCGCAAAACCAACGAAAACCATGGCGACGCGAAGCACCAACGCACGACGCCGTCAGTGGCGCCAGAACCTGTACCGGTTAAAAACCGGTTTAGTAAGCTCCCGGAAATCCCGGACGGTTATACTCAGCAAGCACCCGGCCCCTCAGGCACTCCTACAACAAGAACACAGCCGCGTGTCGGAGTCAAAAACAACCAGGGAAAATCACCTCTAAGGATCGTAGCTCCTGAAACAAAACACTACAGATCAGTTGTGCAGCTGATTAGCCAGATTTCAAAAACCGGATCCACAAGCTCTATCTTACGAGACGGGCAGAAAATCCACGTCCTCTCGTCAAATCAGGTATGTCACCAAAGAGCTCAGAACTCTATGAAAGATAACTCAATCAGTTACTACACCTTCTGTGAGAAATCTGAACAGAACCAAAAAGTGGTATTTACNACTCTATGAAAGATAACTCAATCAGTTACTACACCTTCTGTGAGAAATCTGAACAGAACCAAAAAGTGGTATTTACCTTGCCATCTACCACAGACTCCGCAGACATCCTCACTGAGCTCGCCGACCGCGGCTACGACGTGAAAAGCGTCACTCAGTTTTGCGAATCCACATGACAATGGTACGCCCCCGATTATATCGAAAGAGGCCGCAGGATATTGCTCGTTGTAGCAACTGTATGGCCTACGGCCACACATAATTATTGCAATATGCACACAGTCTGCCCTCAGTGCACAGGGCCGCACAACGCAGGCGTTTGTCCCAATCTCAACACAATACCAGTTTGCTGCAACTGCCATGGCCCACATCCAGCTAATTCAAAACTCTGCCCCAATTTTTTGGAGGAAGTGCAGAGGAGACTATCCCAGGCAGAAAAACTTAAAGCACGACTGCAAGCCAAACCCAAGCCAGTTCCAGCTCCGGCTAGGAACTTGGCAAATTATCAAAAACTTACTAATGCATACAATCTGCCTCGTAGTCAGTCGTACGCGCAGGCGTCGATTGGCTTTCAAAGACCAGCTGCAGTAGCAGTAGAAATACGTTACCTAGCCTCAGTAGAGCAGGAAACAACAGCTCCGCGCCCGGCCTGCCACAAACCCAAACACCCAACACCACAAATGTGGCGGGGGGACTGGGGGGAGACTCTTCAGAACTTGAGAGCCCTTATGGATTTCCTGCCTGAGTGTAACTTCGCGGCAATCCTGGCACACTTCCTTCCCTATATGGCAAAAAGCCACTCAATTACAGGCCCAAATCAAAAAACCTTTCTTATTTTAGAGGCCCTCAGCACTTTCAACAATACCAAATAAATTATATTACCTTTATAAACTCATTCCGGAAGTTCCTGGTATTAAATATCAACCACACAAACTCTGACGAGCGAGGAATACGCGAATAAAACCGACTCTAACCAGATATAGAATGGTATAGTAACTAACATAACATCAGAAATAAAAAGAAAAAATATTTCAAACATAAAGTAAAAGCTCTTAAAGACCTCCATAATCCCGGACAATTCATATTTTTTTTCCTTCAAAAATATAGATTTTTTACAAAAATCGCCAGTTAAGCTAAAATAAAAACAGAAGCTTAAAACAAAGTTCTGTTGCACCTCACATGCACCATAAGGGTTCGTTTGACCCACCTCGCGCCATTAAATAAAGACTTTTAATTTTTCCGATAAAATAACATTATTACCAGGTGTCTTCAAGTTACAAGGCAGCACAGCCATCTTGTGAGCAACGGACGAGGCCCCGCCTTTGGGGGGGGGCCTCTCGACCAATCACAGAGCAGCTGACACGCAAGTATATAAGACCTCATTTCTACCTTGCATTTCAAGCTATAAACAAAATAACGAAGTATTTTCTCGTTGCTCAACTCAACAAATCATCTTAAATAACCTTTTTAACTCAAAAATAACACGCCCTCAGCGTATTATACGCGGTTTATAACCTTCACCAACGAAATATTAAACAAAATCTCCTTCACTCGTTAGAGTAATCGCACACACAAACAAATAAGCGTACAAATCTTATTTAATTATTGAAATATCTTAGAATCACACACAACAAACAAACACACTTACTAAATTAAGTATAATAAGGCCTTGCATCCAATCTACCTTCCAGACATGACTGAATATTTCGGCTTATAATCCGCTTGAAAACCTTAACCAAAAAACGCAACGAAGCACTTCGGTCTTCGCGGCGGTTATAAGAAGACCAGAATTCCAAAATTCCGCGAGGAATAGCAACCTTTCCTCTTCTTTCCCCCACAGGCAAGGAAAGAGAGGAAATAGTAATGGGAACAGGTTCTCTGGCGCTACCCAGGAGCCTTCAAAAAGAATAACTGCTGGCGAGTCCGCAGCAACTAGGTCTGACTGACGGCCAGGCGGGACAGGCTAGTTGCCTCTAACCTGGATTCCGATTGGAAATGACAAACGCTTGGGAGGACAAAAGCCCTCACAAGGACTTGTACCTCCCCCGCGCTGAGGGAGTAGCGTCCCGGTGATGCAAAATGGCGGACTGAACCTATTTTCTCGCAGCAGCGTAACTANGCAGCTGCGTAACTAGTGATGCTTAGAATCTTCCAGATGGTCAGGGCGACTCTTATAAAAGTGCGCTTGGCTCCTCACCTGGGAGTATATAAGTTGATGGGTGGGTGAGTTGCATGAGTTTTAGCGATAGACGACGAGCGAGAGAAACAAGCGGCAAGAGAAGTGACCGGCGGAAGGAAAATATGCGACTGCGAGCATCACAGCAGTGAAGATTGCAACTGTCAGTCTGGACTATTAGACTGGATACGAGAGTGAAAAACATTACAAATGAAGGCAACAGACAGACTGAATGTCAGTTAGTGATGAGTATTAGTTAATTGACTATAATCAAACAGAGACATTGAGAAGGACGGCAATTATAGTTTCGATAGACATTAAATATCGTCCTCACCGAGANACTATAATCAAACAGAGACATTGAGAAGGACGGCAATTATAGTTTCGATAGACATTAAATATCGTCCTCACCGAGACATAAGAAGAGTAATAGTGAAGAATATCAAATTAAATATCAAATTAAAAATCAAATTTATGCTTTTTTTAAAAGACCTCCATTACTCTCGAACTCAGTACGCCCCTCGTGTGTATTGTTAAAGTACTATAATATTAAAAAATATATCTGTTTTTTCAACACTTATACCTAGATGATCTGGGTCATTTTACATATTATCATAACAATGCAAAAATATGTATATTCTTTTACAAAATGTGTAGTTATTACCAGTTATTTAACTCAATTACCATTTTGGTAATGTAGATGATATATTTTCACATGTTTGCAGTAATACCGTGTAATTTCACTNATTTAACTCAATTACCATTTTGGTAATGTAGATGATATATTTTCACATGTTTGCAGTAATACCGTGTAATTTCACTCTTCTATGGTGAAAGTGAAAAATTTACGCATGTGGTCGTAATATTGCATAAACGTTGTTTTTGAAAAATTTTTGTATGGGATAGTTTAATAATTTAACTATATAATTGTCAGACATCATCATTTTCGTTTAATTTCATATCAAANTTTTTGTATGGGATAGTTTAATAATTTAACTATATAATTGTCAGACATCATCATTTTCGTTTAATTTCATATCGAAAAATAAATAAATAAGTAATATATTAATTTTCATCTTGCAGCAGTGAGTTACAATAACAAATGCAATATTAATATCCAAACAATCTGATTGCAGTCGCAAAATAAAAGACATTTATTTAATGTACACAATAAAGTGACATCTGTGAATTAATGAAATTGTTTAGTTCAGGNTCGCAAAATAAAAGACATTTATTTAATGTACACAATAAAGTGACATCTGTGAATTAATGAAATTGTTTAGTTCAGGTAAACTTCAAATGTTAATCTTTATTTTAAAAGCATAAATTAGGTTTTTGAATTAATTACTTGGCTTTGTAAAATTTTAGATTTATAAACTTAACTCAAAATAAAAATTTTTGTATTTCTGATAAGGCTTATAGCTGATANCTTTGTAAAATTTTAGATTTATAAACTTAACTCAAAATAAAAATTTTTGTATTTCTGATAAGGCTTATAGCTGATATTTATTTTCCCAGCCTAACCAAAAGGTTTATCTTCGGTTTACCTACANTGTATTTCTGATAAGGCTTATAGCTGATATTTATTTTCCCAGCCTAACCAAAAGGTTTATCTTCGGTTTACCTACAAGTAGTAACAACTTCCCTCAGATAAAAAACTCTTTAGACACGCACCGTTAGCGAACACCGTAACATATGACAAGAAATTAATTTAACTGCTTAAAATATNCTCTTTAGACACGCACCGTTAGCGAACACCGTAACATATGACAAGAAATTAATTTAACTGCTTAAAATATTGTAATGCTGCAATTTTATAATTTCTCAACGATCATTGTTATAAGAAAATTGTATAATAAACATTTACCAATCATCAAACCATTTAATTTTTATCAATTCTGCGCTGTAAATGTAGGCTTTTTTTGTGCCATTTTTAATACTTCTACTTTATGTTTTTTTTTTGGAATAATTCGTTTCGTAATAAGAAAAGTGGTATTATGATATGCGAATAACAACAAACCAACCTGCTAGATAAGCAAATTGGTGTTGACTAAGGTACAAATATTATTGCCCTAAATATGTATTTAAAAAAAAAACTGTGACTTTAAAATGTCATAAAAATAATTCTCGGTAACAACAAACGAACTCGATGAAAGCGCCTGATGTTGCTGGCATCGGAAGGAAGAAGATCGTTTGTGCAATTATTTACGTAAGCAGGTCGTTGTTCAAGCATTGTCTGTAATTATGTTAGCCTCACGTTTTATACGCTAAATTATATTTGAATTCTGGGGATTTTCTCAGAGTTATCTCATTTTCTTTACCCGTCGACATATAGTGAGTAACAAGTGAGAGATTTGTTGGTCCTTAGTTCTCACCAGATGCGCAGCACGATGCTAGTGGTAGGCTAGAAATTATCTAATAACTTATGGGTGATTAATCTATAACTGCGTGTTGTTTACAGATACAGAGTAGATACCTGTCACAACGTGGTGCAACTCCACTCCCGTTTTCAACGTCATGCTCACCACAGATAAAGGATTTGATTATGTCACCGCNTCACAACGTGGTGCAACTCCACTCCCGTTTTCAACGTCATGCTCACCACAGATAAAGGATTTGATTATGTCACCGCTGATATGTGTAGGAAGAAAATAAAGTATGGATACATTTCAACGCAAGTCGGACTAGAAATTGTGAATGNGTCACCGCTGATATGTGTAGGAAGAAAATAAAGTATGGATACATTTCAACGCAAGTCGGACTAGAAATTGTGAATGTTACGAACATGGTACGTTTATGTAAACATTTTCGCTGACTTACGGATATTTTTAATAAGCTTGCGTAAACCAATCAATCACATGTCTATGCTGCACCTTGCCGTTTTATCCCGTGGAATGACCCAGAACCGAATTTGGTATTATGTGGATGTGCACAGAGAAGCTGAATAAAGTGAGACGAGAGTCTATAATGCAAGTGCACGACCGATGCGGAATAAATTCCTCTTGGGAAGTAATATAATGTAATCATATTCANGAGAGTCTATAATGCAAGTGCACGACCGATGCGGAATAAATTCCTCTTGGGAAGTAATATAATGTAATCATATTCAGTGATTTACTAGGTTATATTACAATCTCTCCTACTGTAATCCATTGTCAAAAACTCTAACTATCTCGCACATGTATAAATACAATTATCAGAAATTCCAGATGCACATTCAATGCAGAGAATAAACAGAAGTCTCAAACTTAAAGCAAACAGCGAGATTCGCATTGCAAACTAGAACATGTAAAATATCACTTTTACTCAAAACGTTCAAACATTGTTGATAAATTAATTAAAATATTTCGTCAAAGATACGGTGTTACGAAAAGTTCAATAAACGAACAACATCAGCTATAAAATATTTATAAATGCTTTACATTATTAGTGTTACTGATATTTAAATTGCATATAATGCTACAGAGTATTGAATGTTTAGATATTTTCATCAATTTAACGTCTAAAAATTATCACTCCTAATGAAACTATAAACANTACAGAGTATTGAATGTTTAGATATTTTCATCAATTTAACGTCTAAAAATTATCACTCCTAATGAAACTATAAACAGGAATTACATTTATGTGCCACAAGCTGGACACTTAGAATCTAATGATTAAAAAATCGATATTTGCTATTTCAGTTGAAGAAACATAGAAGAGTGCGGGTGTACAATACTTTAGTCCTACAATGTTTAGACCTCTCATTATAATATTAATTTTACAATATCAGAAACCAGTTTCGCAGCAATCACCATTATAGGTTTTGCAAGCAATTAATTAATTTTATGCCCTCAATATTATGTAACCTTTTGTAATGCAGAATAATTAAATAAAAATTTTTTTCAAAACGAATAAATTTATTTTATAATTCGTATTTCCGAGCACGATTCATTTAATAAATTCCTGGCAATGTTCTGTAAAATGCGNAATAAATTTATTTTATAATTCGTATTTCCGAGCACGATTCATTTAATAAATTCCTGGCAATGTTCTGTAAAATGCGTACAGCAAGGTCCGTGATGGGTGTTGCAGCATAAACAGTGATAAGAGAGAGAGAAGTTATCTGCGTAGAGGAAAATAATGACTATCTGAAGTGTAAACTTGTTATCTCGGGAGACGTGATTCGCCGAGAGATGATATGCAAGTGGCGCTAAGAGTACCAACGACAGCGAGGTCAATGTTGAAGGTTCCGCTAAGTCGTCGCTCGCCTGGTATATAACACTGCACCGCGAAGGCCAGCACTCAGTTACTTGAGAGCAGTCGACGGGCAGTGACGGCGCACACACAGCAGAGATGGCAGCATCAGCTCTCAGCGTGCCTTTCTACAACGGCTACAAGATGCCCATTGTTGGCCTGGGTACCTTCCTGGTGAGTCGAGTCATGTGGACGTGAAGTGGGCGGAGATCAGCGCTCGACACACGTGATAATAAGCCGTTGATATAGTCTCGTTTGTAATAAGTAACCAATCAACGAAGCGTGGTTCGGAACTAGCGAAGGGAAGTGCCGGTACGTACATAGTCGTCCAAAGATACGGTTATAGCAAATAGAAGAATACAGTGGAGGGTGTGATTGGTAAAACATTATCTAAAAATGCTATACTTGTAGTTCAGTAAGCTTTACATATTGGCTTTCTGTGAAGGTGCTCACCGATTTTATCTGCTCAAAACTATCCATCATATCTCCAACTCTGAAATGGCTCATTTACGTATTTTTAGGTATGCTGTGCAAGTATTTATGCTGTTTATATTTATTTGGAAATTCAAAAGTGTTGATGACCTTGTCTAAATCAATACTTGCTTTCATTTGCTTTTGCTCTTCCTTCGCTACGAGTGTTTTAGTACACGTTAAACAAGATGTTANAAATCAATACTTGCTTTCATTTGCTTTTGCTCTTCCTTCGCTACGAGTGTTTTAGTACACGTTAAACAAGATGTTAAAATAAAATAATCAAGTTTTATATTTTTACAAATAGTCATAGAACTTCATAAATTAAATATATGAGCATCCTGGCAATTAAAGGTTCTGCGGAAATATTCATGTTAACATAAACTTTGCAGGTTAGGAAATAAGTAGCAGGTTAATTCACTATGATTCCCTGGCCAATTTTGACAGGTTCTGCATTTCTTTGTTAAATACTACAAAAATAAAAAAAGTTTGATTTTGAAGGTTCCTAGTATTGGTTCCACGCAAGTAAAAGTTGTGTCAGCCGGGTTTTTCGGAAANAAAAAAGTTTGATTTTGAAGGTTCCTAGTATTGGTTCCACGCAAGTAAAAGTTGTGTCAGCCGGGTTTTTCGGAAAGCCGTAATTAAACGTATGAAACATCTGTACAGGAATATATTTCATTTGCGTCAACTGGCAAGAAACTCATTCCAATTAAAACTCACTAGGAACCTACCTGGTTGTCATATGGATGCCAAGACGTTTAGTGTATTCGAACTTTAAAACTATGGAATATATTATGCATGTATTTTTTTCTGGACAGAAGTAAAAGTTGATATTATTTTGCCAATTCATAAATTAGGTTATTGAAACATAAATGTGGTCGTGAAAATGTATCAAAGTGAGCAAAGATGGATGTAAGTGGCTCTCTGTTGACGAGGCTCATTCTTCTGTAAAACAGTGTCTTAAACTACAGCGACAAGCCAAGCGTGTTTACGTCATTGTTCTGTCGCCGTCGCAATGCTTACTTATACACAGACGTGACTATGACACGTCAACAATTTGTTTACTAAGGAGGCCCTCTAAGACTGTGCAGTCTTATATTATGTTAATAAATATGACCAATTTTCATATACATACCAAAATAGTATCTACCGAATAAACCATTTCATGCACTTTAATATAAGCCGACGAAAATACTGTCGAAATTGTTCAATTAATTCAAATAAACAGTACCTTCTTTATGTAATTCGTGCATAGTATCAAAACATGATACTTTAATTTATGACATTATTTTTTCTAGAAAAAATTTGGCCAAATAATTAAATACCATATAGTGCTATTTATTTATCCGTGTGGTATCNACATTATTTTTTCTAGAAAAAATTTGGCCAAATAATTAAATACCATATAGTGCTATTTATTTATCCGTGTGGTATCAAATTCTTTTTATTTTTTAGCATTCTTTGTAACACGCTAAAGATCGGTTCAGAATAGGCAAAAAAAATTTTAATAANAAATTCTTTTTATTTTTTAGCATTCTTTGTAACACGCTAAAGATCGGTTCAGAATAGGCAAAAAAAATTTTAATAATGGGCTTTTAGTTAACAACATCCAAAATCTTTACAGGTAGTTCTTAAAGTTGTAATGACGCAGTATTCTTAATTTTCTGGAACGGGACACGTGTTTCAATTTCGTTCGTTTTTCCAAGCTTCGTAATATTTTTATCGGTATTCAAAATTAAAGCTGTGGTGGTTAATTTTATCGTGATAGTACGTTTATCGGGCAGACGTTTGCTGTTTCGTGTCAAACGTCGTAGTTTTCAGTTTCAGTAGCATCAACATTATGTTAGCTTTTTCAGACGGCGTCGACAGTTTTAGTTTCTACGGCGTAATTTCAATAACGTGTAAAGAGCGTGCGTGGCCAGGCCCTTATCTCTGGAGAGGGGGGTGATAGGCAGCACAAATACACATGTGCCTGTCGCCCTTCAGGTCAGTCGCCCTTCAAGCCAGTTGGAAGTTAGTCTCCACTCAAGTCAGTCGTCTAGGCCGCCAGCCCACACTGCGATTGGGGGTGTAGCCGAAACTTGAACTTACGAGATTATTTCTATGCTGGTGTGGGAGGTCGTCACATTTCTTATTTCTTCGGGCCAGTTTCTAAGAAACGTAATAATTAGTAAACGACTGTGGCTCTGTTCTGCAATAGTATATTTACCTGTGAACGGTTCGTATTCCCCATACTCTGAACTTCGTATGTGAACTGTGTCACTTCAATAATGAATAAAAGTATGGAACAAAATTCACCGGAACTTTACTTTAATTAAAAATTAATTGGCGTCCATTTTACAGAGTCTCGTGTTACTCCGTCTTGAGCTAGTCGAGTGCAAGTCAGCAACTTATAGCCGTCTGTAANGTCCATTTTACAGAGTCTCGTGTTACTCCGTCTTGAGCTAGTCGAGTGCAAGTCAGCAACTTATAGCCGGCTGTAACTGGTGCGGCGAATGTTACAAAGTATCGAATCAACAATCATTTAGTGTTGCATATTTTTTTCACCCAAACATTATTTTTGAAGTGTTTTTGCATGCTGTACTAGCTCGAGACCTACATAAAGGGTTAAACAATTTCCACTGAAAGTAAAATATTTTTCCAATGGGTTGGAAAGAAAACTTTTAANAGACCTACATAAAGGGTTAAACAATTTCCACTGAAAGTAAAATATTTTTCCAATGGGTTGGAAAGAAAACTTTTATATTTGGAAAGAATAGGACAACAATCAATTTTATGTAATACAAGTCTTCAGTTTTTTAATATAGTATAACTCTGCCATCAGTATTGGTGTAATTGGAAATGTATTCTGTTACAAGACTCCAGAGTAGTGTATTCGAGTCCGTGGGGGACGGAAGTCTGAATAAAATTAAAATAAGTAAANAGACCTACATAAATGGTTAAACAATTTCGACTGAAAGTAAAATATTTTTCCAATGGGTTGGAAAGAAAACTTTTAATTTTGGAAAGAATAGGACAACAATCAATTTTATGTAATACAAGTCTTCAGTTTTTTAATATAGTATAACTCTGCCGTCAGTATTGGTGTAATTGGAAATGTCTTCTGTTACAAGACTCCAGAGTAGTGTATTCGAGTCCGTGGGGGACGGAAGTCTGAATAAAATTAAAATAAGTAAANTTCTGTTACAAGACTCCAGAGTAGTGTATTCGAGTCCGTGGGGGACGGAAGTCTGAATAAAATTAAAATAAGTAAATTTGACTTTTAAATCATTCACACATCTTTTATATACAACATTAAAATATCTGCGAACACAATATTGAATATCTATCTCAATTCTAATTAATGTCCATATTGTCATATCTATATGTTTTGCAATCACTTAATTCACACTCAATTTCACTCATGGTCGATCTGTTCATTGCCATCATTTCAAATATCTTACGGTCACTCATCCATGTCAGTAGTCGCGGTCGTCAGTCTCACTCTCCATTGTACCGATGCCTGCAGTCCGCAGACTTTACTCCTTGCCGCCACTCGACGCTCTGCTGGCTCGTCGTCTCCCCTTGTCTTCGCATACCTGTCGCTTAAGGTCGCTCAATCATACAAACTGTCCCATACTATCGGCTCGGAGACCCGTCACGTCTTAAGTAGTCTCGGTCTCCCTATAGGAAGGTTTCCTGCATCCTAAGTATCGCTGAGAGGGGCAGGGGAAACTAACCCAAACATTATTTCTGATAAGCGCAGAAATTCAATGCCTTGAATGTCAGGAGCGCGTGATCTTATGCGCAGCGGAATGCCTTTGAAAATCGCCGCGGACTTCTCACGATACCATTCTCTCCTTTGCCCGCTCTCGTAGAATGGGTCAAGGGAAACGATGCAAAGCAGCGAGCGCATAATATTTATTTTATTTATTACTAAAAGTCNCTCTCGTAGAATGGGTCAAGGGAAACGATGCAAAGCAGCGAGCGCATAATATTTATTTTATTTATTACTAAAAGTCGAGCCAAGTATTTGAATTTCGAATCTCATCATTCTTGTCTGCCGCATGTGTAACATCATCGCAGCCGCACACCCGCAATCTGAATGCAGTTCGCAGTAACAAGAGAGAGCGCCGCGGGAGAATTTTGAATTTTACNCGCAGCCGCACACCCGCAATCTGAATGCAGTTCGCAGTAACAAGAGAGAGCGCCGCGGGAGAATTTTGAATTTTACTAACCACTGTATCTTAAGACCTCACAAGTGAGTGCTCTAATTATTTTAATTGATGGGTATTAATTTGCCTAGCCGGTGGCATGGTGGAAGGGATAGAGAGTGGAACACGTTAGTCTGTTTCACAATTCACATATATTTTTATCAGTGATAAACGAAGAAGTATTGTAACATACCTTCTCCTTCTTTACACCATTACCTTGATTGTGCTGGTGTGTTTACTATCGTATGGTTCCGCTCATCGTGGTAACCTGTATTACTGACAAAATTCAATTAGAAAGGTCTTCAATTAGCATGTGATTTGCGTGTACATCTTTGGTCCGAACTGTATGCACGACCTTGAAGATTCTCCGTCGTTTATGAAGAGTGAATGTTTCGAAAAGGAGGAAAGAGTTGGTTATTCACATAATACAAGGGGTCTCACTTGAATTTTTCGAGTAGTGGTAGACGTTACTGNAAGGAGGAAAGAGTTGGTTATTCACATAATACAAGGGGTCTCACTTGAATTTTTCGAGTAGTGGTAGACGTTACTGCGTACCTAAAACTAGATGTATATTCCAAACCTAATGATGTCTTGTTACTGAGCAGAATATTTTAGATTAGCGACTCAATTTATTATTTATCTCAGTACGGTGTAGTGATCGTTTTAATAGAATCTTTCGNAGAATATTTTAGATTAGCGACTCAATTTATTATTTATCTCAGTACGGTGTAGTGATCGTTTTAATAGAATCTTTCGTATTATTCATATTCATCCGTTTTGTTACATTTTTATACCATTAAATTCTCTTTTATGATATTTGTCACATCCTTTCCAGTTATCTCAGTTTTCCTTTCTGGGTTTTCATTGTACCTGTGTAAACTATGAACAAAAACAGGGGGGAACTATGCAGAGAAAAATATTGAGATATGTGGGGGTCTCTGATAACGTGGAGACCTGTGCATACAATTGCCAGATACTTGCTAAATTCGCGTTATTTTTTGGCTTTAAGACAAAATTCACATTACTGTATATACTGGAGCAGGCGTCTTTTCTCCATTGGCTGCTGCATTAACGTAAATTTACTCCCTTTTATGAGTGAATTGTGATTTATTGGGACAAACATTTGTTAAGTATTCATTTATTGGTGTAGAGTTACCTGGGGCGTGTCAAATAAAGAATGGTCCAGTNTGGGACAAACATTTGTTAAGTATTCATTTATTGGTGTAGAGTTACCTGGGGCGTGTCAAATAAAGAATGGTCCAGTACAAACTTTTGCAAAGGTGTTTCAAGTTTAAATTGTCCTCCAATTTTAACCGAATTCTGTACATCTCTGACCATAGGATATACCAGATGTTTCAGATGGAAATGTACATACGTTACGAGATCATAGTATGGAACATTCTGAAGGGAAAGCATCACTAAACATATGCTCTATTCTCAAAGGTGTCCGAGATACGGGTATGTGAAACTGACAGGAATAGGAACGGTACAGGTGATAGCAAATGATCAGATCATCACGTGTTGAGTTTTATTGTGTAAATCCCGTTGACAACACATGTTATTGCCACCGCCAACTTCTGTATATTTTGCAGCTTGTGTAGTCAAATTCTGTGTTTCTAATCGTATCTGATCTCTTCATTATTCTTTAACGTACGCATTCTTTAACATGCANGTGTAGTCAAATTCTGTGTTTCTAATCGTATCTGATCTCTTCATTATTCTTTAACGTACGCATTCTTTAACATGCAAGCAATCAATTACTCCCTAGTTTGCGGTTTTTGTCAGTAGACTGCGGTCTTCAACCAACCCTACAAACAATAGTTTAGCGAAAGTGATGTGCACATTCAAGTGGCCAACCTGGCAAACTGCGTGAGGGTGACATAGCTGTATCCCGGACACAATTTCGAATAGAGAATATGTTTATCGATGTTTTACGTTGAGAACGGTCCTACTATCACCTCTTAACGTATGCCCGTTTTCCTCTGAAACACCTATTGATGTCACGAAGGGATGCGATTTATTCTACGCATTTTGTTGCTTGGAGTTGAGCGACGCCTTAGTTCCGTCAGTAGATCGCTCTCCAGTTGCAGCCAATACTATTATTTCCTAGCCCCTCCACCAGAGCGCTGTACCCTCGTACCCCCTTCCCCCGCTACTTATTCCTCAAAACCCTGGGTAACGATAACTGCAATGAGGCTATTAGTAATGAGCCAGACCATCAGCCTGTGTCTCTTGTCCTGAAAGGAAGAAATGAGCACTGCTTCTGCTCAGAGCCAGCAGGCATTAGCGAGGATTGGCTTACGTGAAGTGGCGACATACAAGGCCCAGTNAGCACTGCTTCTGCTCAGAGCCAGCAGGCATTAGCGAGGATTGGCTTACGTGAAGTGGCGACATACAAGGCCCAGTTTCCATGCTACGTCATAATGATCCTGCGTTCGAATCAAAACAACAATGTTTTATATATGCAGATAATATAGTATGTTTTAATTATTACACTGGTTAGGACAAAGTTTAACACAAGTACACTTGATACATATCACTTAGTTTTCTGNAGTATGTTTTAATTATTACACTGGTTAGGACAAAGTTTAACACAAGTACACTTGATACATATCACTTAGTTTTCTGCTGCTAAAATAATGCAATAATTGACTTGGTGTTTGGTGGAACTTGGTAAATGTCTAAAATATCGTCAGTTATATAAATAAGTTACACACATTTAGTATCACTCATTTAGTGTTTTATTTAGCTAAGAGAAATGTGATGCACGCATAAACTACTTGTGAATAATTGTAGCAAGCACATATATGGTTTTCTTATTTTTATTAAAGATGAAAATTTATTTTATTTTTAATTGTTACTTATCCATTTTTTCCCCCCTTCACAATCATTATCTGTTCTGAACCTACATTGTACATATGACAGTGAAANTTGTTACTTATCCATTTTTTCCCCCCTTCACAATCATTATCTGTTCTGAACCTACATTGTACATATGACAGTGAAACAAACCTCCGCAGTAAAATTTGCTGTGCTTACGACCTGTCTTTTTTTAAAAAAAAAGTAATTTTTCTCTGATGGCTAAATGTTTCATAGCAGTTGGTGAATATCTGTAGCGATGTTGAGTGGACTATTTTTGTATATGTTAAAGTAAGTCTTATAATAAATTAGCACTTTCCTAATCTGATCAACATNATTTTTGTATATGTTAAAGTAAGTCTTATAATAAATTAGCACTTTCCTAATCTGATCAACATCTATGCTACCAATAAGCTTGCTTTCACAATTCGGGTATTGTAATTTACCATGCCTTTATAGAAGTAAATCCAGAAAACTTGTGTACATTACAATCTTCTAGGGTTTCGCAGCTAACTTCCAACNCCATGCCTTTATAGAAGTAAATCCAGAAAACTTGTGTACATTACAATCTTCTAGGGTTTCGCAGCTAACTTCCAACGTTCTTGGATACATTTTGAAGCCTTAAACAGTAAAGGTAGTAGGTTGCCATATTGAAGTAAAATGCCTTGAATACTAAAAGCACTTTATTATAAACGATCGGACAAGCACTGTCCCGGACGAACAACACAACACAACTAAACAAGATAGCATAGAAGATAATGTGACAAAGAAGAAACCATAGAGATAGAAGAACTGACAAGTGGCGCTATCATAAGGAATTTTACTTAACACTTGAAACTAGATACTTTAACACTTTCCCTTGTTAAATAACAATTCGCAAAAAAAAAAAAAAACTCTATATAAGTCCCATCTTGTCGCACAACATCCGCAAACGAGGAGCGGCTAGTGGCTTGGTCATGATATCTGCAACTTGATGCTCTGAAGTAACTTTATCGACAGCCAGTCTACCTTCTGCTACATGCTCTCGAATGAAGAAGTGCTTTCTTCGGATATGCTTGGTTCTACGATGATTATCTGGATCTTCTGCAAGTCTGACAGCTGCAGCATTGTCTATCTGTAGAACTGGAACTTCTTTTAACTTACTCATTTGGCTCAGTAGACGACTAAGCCAAATTATTTCTTTTGAGGCTTCACTAGCGGCGA
>NQII01001301.1:235258-325702 GCA_002778355.1 Clitarchus hookeri
AGAACTGACAAGTGGCGCTATCATAAGGAATTTTACTTAACACTTGAAACTAGATACTTTAACATGCCAATCTTGTCACACATTTCAAATTAATCTCAGATAATTGGGGTGAGTGGGGGTAATATTTATTTTAGTGACAAATTTAGTAATGACATTGTTGTGTCAATGAATAAAAAATNATTGGGGTGAGTGGGGGTAATATTTATTTTAGTGACAAATTTAGTAATGACATTGTTGTGTCAATGAATAAAAAATTTTTAGAACTTTTGTTTTGGGAGATTTTAGTTATGTTTTTAATTATTTAAACCGAAGTTTGACCATGAGATTTATTTTTTCTCAATTTAAGTCCACATTTTAATAATAAATAGTCGCAGTTTCCAGCGCAATATTTGNACCATGAGATTTATTTTTTCTCAATTTAAGTCCACATTTTAATAATAAATAGTCGCAGTTTCCAGCGCAATATTTGGCGCAAAATAATCAACCACAATAAAATTAATCTTACGAGTCAACACATTCCTTGTATATCCTTTCAAATGAAATTTATTAGTGATTTGTTCCTAAAGATGATGTGACGTTTGGTTGACTTGTGTCAATACTCCTTTCCAAATATTTAGTCTCAAATGTTGTAAAAACAATATCGCATTGTACAATAACATTCAAAAATCAAAATACAACCAAAATATAAGTTATAAATGTACGTGATAAGAAATTTCAGTTAGAAGGTTTTTTATTTTGGTACCAGTATAGAATAGCGCATAAAACTTTTCGTCAAGCGTAGTTATTTATATTTAAAAAAATTGAAGACCAGGAAAATATGCACTGCTTCCACGCATCTTTTGAATATTTCACGTTAATATTTTACCCATAAATCTATTGTGCGCTCTCTCCCGCATTGATCTTATGAGGAAACGTCGCTACTAATATCTCTAAGAAATAGATTCAACCCCAAACGAAACCGCGACATTACATCAGGATGACGTTACTACACGAAAAGCGAGACCAAAGGCTAAATTCAGAGAAGGACATTTGCTGCCCTGAGAGAAACGGTGACAGTTACATTCTGAATGAAAGAAAACCAATAAAATGTCAGAATGCGATTTATTTATTCAACTTATCATTTGTCGGCCACACCTTTACTGTATTTAAACTGCAATCTTATCAGAAAACACGAGCCTCTTGACAACAAGACGATAAACTCTTCCCGGTGTCTATATTTTAAAGGAAGCCTTCAGTCTCTATAACATGGCAGGCATATAGCCAATATTTTATAAAGGAGGGTGTCTAATGATGTATAGGTAATAAAAAATAAAAAATATTAATATGGAAATCTGCGACAATTTTAAACTTATTTAAATTCGGTCATTTTTAATGGTATCTGTTTTAATTTAGAGCGTGAAACATTTCCTCGAGCCATTACTAATACTGTTCCATGCTCAGTTTGCCTGACTGTACTAGAAGTGTCAGGCTGCTTTCAGCAGATAACTCTCGCCAGTTTCAGGCACTCCTCTTTTGTCGTATTGTGTAATTGTCCGCACATATATCATGACATATATGTGATTGCATCATTTGTAGTGAAATATGCATAATTTATGTGTATAGCAAGATCTACATGGCCATTCTTAACTGTAAAGAGTTGGNATCATTTGTAGTGAAATATGCATAATTTATGTGTATAGCAAGATCTACATGGCCATTCTTAACTGTAAAGAGTTGGCGCTATTCCCCACCTGTGGCATACAGGATGGTTCATATAGTTGGAGTTAATTCCTCCAGGCACAGACTATAAGGTGCCTTGAAGGTTGAGGGTAAANATACAGGATGGTTCATATAGTTGGAGTTAATTCCTCCAGGCACAGACTATAAGGTGCCTTGAAGGTTGAGGGTAAATCAATAAGGTCGTCTTTCGGTGTTTCACTTTACTGGTTGGTTATATTGTCTCGAGTTTAAACATACAGAAACACTTCCGAGGTGAGGTACTACATTTAACTAATTCGGATTAACTGTGGGCGACATCGTGGTGGAGGGGGGCTTCTTTGGAACACGACTTGATACTTAGCTCTGCTTGTAGTGCTTGGTATGTTGTCGGCTGTGGATGAGATCCAGCGATGAGGGCAGCCTTGCAAAAAATCCAACGTTTGGTGCCGTCTCCCCTCGACTGCTGCTCTGGGTTCGCTCCTCGACACTCTCCTCTCGTTCCAACGTACTCTCACGATTTCTGACGCATCTGACTCTCTTGGCGTGGTGATAAAAACTGTACTACTCTTCNCTCGTTCCAACGTACTCTCACGATTTCTGACGCATCTGACTCTCTTGGCGTGGTGATAAAAACTGTACTACTCTTCTCTCGTAAATTCGCTTATATCCTCTCTTGCCTCCCTCTCTCTTTTCCTACATGTGTCTCTCTTGTTGGGGTAGGGGGGAGGAAGAGGGCGCGGTACCAAGCACTTCTTACACGATTTATTGTTCTTGTTAGTGGAAAGAGGGGTGGCCTACACCCTCAATCATACCCTGTCAGCTTATTCTTTCGNGGGCGCGGTACCAAGCACTTCTTACACGATTTATTGTTCTTGTTAGTGGAAAGAGGGGTGGCCTACACCCTCAATCATACCCTGTCAGCTTATTCTTTCGCAGCATATATCCCAGTTGCCATGTGATTTGTCTGAAAGGGGGAAGGGGGAGGAGTGCTCGTGGCACCACTTTCAATTTTTCAGACATTTTCTTTGGCATGAAGCCAGAGGTGCTCTTGCTTGGCCCTGTAATTTCTCCTGCTTTCCTACGTATTTATGTGGCACCTTCCAGGTTCTTCGATAATGTGCCAGCTCTTAATTGGCACAACCTTGACACGTATAACTGCGATCCGTCCCCTGGGTTGCCTGGCTGACTACGTGTCTCGCGACAATTGTCAACTGGTAGGCGCTAGCGGGGAGGATATTATGGCGGGAAGGTCAACAGGGTTTTTACTCCCAATTGGGAGTATCTTAATGCATTACATGTCATGGTTAACATAAATTTCACAGCACTTATAAAGATTCCTTATAACAAAGCATTAAGGTTTTCCATAAATACAAACCAGGATTTTTTTTAAAGTGATTCAACTTAAAACAAATGATATACGATGTNGCATTAAGGTTTTCCATAAATACAAACCAGGATTTTTTTTAAAGTGATTCAACTTAAAACAAATGATATACGATGTATTAGTAACATGAACTATTGAAACAAAAACGTACGATCCTTTTCTAGAAAAACTATCGATTATTTACATGTCGTTTTTTCGTAACCTGAATGCAGGTCGGCAGAACTTGGGCGGAGGAGAGGAGAAGAGAACAAGACGTTCTTATTCGTTCATAAAATGGATCGAGAATCAGTGTCGTCACAACATGCATCATGTTACTACTTAGCACAAGTTATCAGTGGATGTGANATAAAATGGATCGAGAATCAGTGTCGTCACAACATGCATCATGTTACTACTTAGCACAAGTTATCAGTGGATGTGATCTCTGCCACTGTAATCAGAAACCGGGCAACAACATATAAAATTTGACACTTCTAAATTAATTGGTGTAGGCACTTACTGTCGAGTACGAAACTCTCAGTATTTGCAGAAGTGTGTGTCCAAGCACATTTGTGAATAAGGCTTGGATTCTGGCTNTGTCGAGTACGAAACTCTCAGTATTTGCAGAAGTGTGTGTCCAAGCACATTTGTGAATAAGGCTTGGATTCTGGCTCTGGTCAATGCAGGTGAGAGCTGGGCATATCTTCGGTGAAAGGGCATCAACGATTTTGCCCACCGATTGTGCAGTCCAGGTTTGGAGTGGCCTTAAGCTAAGAGTGCCGCGTTAAAGCAAAAAAGTAATGGCCAGAGCTTACGTTAAGCTCTCGTGTTGTAATGGGTTTGGTAAGTACGAGAAGCAAGTGTGTGGCNAAAAGTAATGGCCAGAGCTTACGTTAAGCTCTCGTGTTGTAATGGGTTTGGTAAGTACGAGAAGCAAGTGTGTGGCGTGTGGCTTCCGGTGAGACTTATAACGGCGTGGCGGAATGGTACTATCTAGGTGGTATATGCAGACGTCTTTCTGTGCAGAATTCTTGACATATGAGTTTTATTACACGCTGCCTCGCAATGAANTAGGTGGTATATGCAGACGTCTTTCTGTGCAGAATTCTTGACATATGAGTTTTATTACACGCTGCCTCGCAATGAATTTTCTAAATATAGCAATATACTCCTATAAATAACAATATACTCCTATCAGTCAGACTGCACTTTGGCTAATGGTGTACTACCCAACCTGATAGGGGAGCATGGTATGGTACTTATGATTTTGGATTTAATCAAGTTTTCAAGTGGTTCGAAAATCTTTTCACCTTCGAGTGCAGGAATGGCAGGGCATCACACCTCGAAACTCTGTAGAGAGTAGATGTGTGCAAGTGCTATATGGCTGTTGAATGTTGTNGAATGGCAGGGCATCACACCTCGAAACTCTGTAGAGAGTAGATGTGTGCAAGTGCTATATGGCTGTTGAATGTTGTCTTTCAGGCATCCAGCAATGCGGTTGAAGCGGCTCTGGAGGCAGGTTACAGGCACATTGACACTGCGTTTGCATACAACAACGAGGCGGCTGTGGGAGNGGAGGCAGGTTACAGGCACATTGACACTGCGTTTGCATACAACAACGAGGCGGCTGTGGGAGATGTGCTGAAGAAATGGATGGACTCGGGCAAGGTCAAGAGAGAGGAGCTGTTTATAGTCACCAAGGTATGGTACCAACCTCTCTGGGCATGTGGATGTCTCCATTCAGACAATGGAGGTATTTTGAACTTATTTCATGTAGCTGCCGTGNCCAACCTCTCTGGGCATGTGGATGTCTCCATTCAGACAATGGAGGTATTTTGAACTTATTTCATGTAGCTGCCGTGTTCTTGTTTACAAGTGTCAAATATGTCTGTGACCGTACCAACATTCATTTTAAACTTATAAATATTTCGCTACTCCATGTAAACTTTGCATTTTCACAAACACACACGCCGATACCTGCGTACATTTTAAATAAACCATCTCTACCAGAGTTTTGAAAATTGAAATAAAATAAAATTTGTATGGGTATATGGTTTTTTTTTGTATAAGTATACCTATAAATAATTTACACAATTGGGAAATAATGAGGCACGCAGTCTACAATAACAAGAAATATATATTATTAACTGAAGCAGTGACCACCCNCACAATTGGGAAATAATGAGGCACGCAGTCTACAATAACAAGAAATATATATTATTAACTGAAGCAGTGACCACCCAGGGAGCGACGGCCGTGTTGGTTGAAAAGTGGAGGGTCGACTGCCCCCCTTTTCTCACTGAACTCGGCGTCTAAGGACGAAATATGGTAATAAAAACATTCCCATTTATTTTTAAGTATGAATAATAATCCTAAACTATGTATTATTCTGTGTATTTTTACTCTGTATTTATTTATGTGTTCTTAAATATATACCAGAGTGTATTATGTGGCAACATTTTCGAGGTAAACTCATTATGGTACGGAAAAATTTTAACTCTCATAATTTTATGAAAAGGTCGTCGTATGTAAACACGCATTTATAAAAATTAGGGGNGTACGGAAAAATTTTAACTCTCATAATTTTATGAAAAGGTCGTCGTATGTAAACACGCATTTATAAAAATTAGGGGTTTTTTCCTAGGAAATGTATGACCTTTAATAAAGGTAGGTTTAGTGGAAAAATATATCCTATAATAATTTTANGGGGTTTTTTCCTAGGAAATGTATGACCTTTAATAAAGGTAGGTTTAGTGGAAAAATATATCCTATAATAATTTTATTCTACTGCCTTACAAAAAATTTGCTAAGACTAGTTAATTAGCAAAGAGGCATACTCTTAGAATGACTGAATTATATGGGAAGGGCATACCTTACCATTAGGTATTTTTCCTCCAGACACTTTGATGATGTTTGACAGAGCTAAAGAATCTTCATTCAGAATTTTGTTGTAGCAAATCAGATAAGTAAAAAATAATTACTTTTAGAATTTATTTCTTTAGAGTAATTGTTAATTGCCTCCCTATATGTTCAACGAGAAGTTTTTATCGGTAGAAGTATTTTTTTTTATTTTTCTGTGCTGTAAGCTTGATATGGCTAATTCTGATGAAATACTTTGTCTTGGTGATCGTTTAAGCTGCCATCCACGGGNCTGTGCTGTAAGCTTGATATGGCTAATTCTGATGAAATACTTTGTCTTGGTGATCGTTTAAGCTGCCATCCACGGGAAATCGAGCAGACTGTGTGAAGAAGTACTTGAAGAAGTCACTGGCGGCACTGCAGCTGAGTTACGTAGACCTGTACCTGGTCCACGCTGCAATGGGATATCTAGAACAACAAGAAGGATCCTCTTTGAGCAGTAGGGTTTCTGACCCAAGCACAGACCACCTTAGTATCTGGAAGGTAAGACACATTATTTAAGTTAGATCTATGTTCCCCTGTCGTCTGAAATCACGATATTTCGTAGTGTTTCAAAAGACATTCAGTAAGCCTTCCGTGGTTGACCATTATATACTTAATCAAAAGAAATGTGTAGAAAACCCATAATAATATTTATTTTAAGAAGCTAGCATTACTTTTCTCTTAGTTTTATATTGTTTATTAAAATATTTACTACCAATAATTTAATTTTATAAATTACTTAATAGTAGTCAATCTTTTGTCTTAATTTTTATACAAATTCCCTATCAAATTTCCGTACCCTTTGTTTTAATGATATAAATTATAANCAATCTTTTGTCTTAATTTTTATACAAATTCCCTATCAAATTTCCGTACCCTTTGTTTTAATGATATAAATTATAATGGGTTATAAGCGGAAGTTATTTTTAATTATATTGCTGATATATGTAATATAGGAATAGNAATGATATAAATTATAATGGGTTATAAGCGGAAGTTATTTTTAATTATATTGCTGATATATGTAATATAGGAATAGGGCGATACTCGAAGATGGAGCTAGAAGAAGATATGATGTTTGGAGAAAGAAATTTAAGTTAGGTGAAATGTATAATTAGTTTGAACTTCATTCTCGTCAATTGACTAAACAATCCATTTATTTTAATGCGGAAAGTTTTACAATTTTCTTTAAAAAAAAATATAGCTCTACATTTTTTTAATTTTAAGCTTTTACATGCTGAAAATAAAACATTGTAATTTCCGACTTGTGTGAGCTGCATATTTGAACTGCAAGTCACACTATTATTGATATCTCGTGTATCTATAAAATTCCCCCCCAATAAATGTCCAAATAATAAATATTTTGAAATGCATGTATTACATTTATTTGTAATTATTTTAAAGAATATTTACTAAAGCAATTTTATAAATTTTTAAAGTATCATATTTTACACCCAAAAATTCACATAAAAATCATATCCAGATATTTTACATATATATTGAAGGCGATTGGTATTTTATGTTATTTATTTTTTTATCTTATTAGTACCATAGAATGACCCAGAAATATTACATGTTTCCTGAAGATAGAAATAGGAGTGGTTAGAGGAGTAAAGTGTGTTGGTGAATGTCGTTTGAAGGCGATGGAGGCGCAGGTGGACGCAGGAAGGGCCCGCTCCATCGGTTTGTCCAACTTCAACGCTCGCCAGATAAAGCGCATAGTGAAGGCTGCGAGGATCCCGCCAGCCAACCTGCAGGTCGAGTTGAACGTCTACTTCCAGCAGAGAGAGCTGACAGCCTTCTGCAAGGCCCTCGACATCACTGTTTGTGCGTACGCCCCTATAGGTTCTCCGGGATTCCCTGACTTCGTCAAGAGCTTGGGCTTTCATTCGTCTCGGTAAGCGCTGCAACACAGCCTTCTTATCATGTTTTGTAGGTTATGTATTTCTCAAAAACATCGGAATTGCCAATTATGAAAATAATACCATACATTGCGGTTTGTCGCAACTGCTCGAGGATTTCGGNTCAAAAACATCGGAATTGCCAATTATGAAAATAATACCATACATTGCGGTTTGTCGCAACTGCTCGAGGATTTCGGAAGTGTTAAGGATGATTTTCTTGAGGTGAATGGATACTGCTATGCAGTACTTCAATAAATAGTACATAGAATAACAAGCAAACATTATATTGTTTAATCAAAACAACAGGAAATAAGGCAAGCGCTGACCCCTGCCCCATAAAACNAATAACAAGCAAACATTATATTGTTTAATCAAAACAACAGGAAATAAGGCAAGCGCTGACCCCTGCCCCATAAAACAAAAGGATTTCAGGATTGTGGCAATCTTAAAACATAATTTAATCATGAAAACCATATACACTTTTAATTTAACTCCATTAACTTGCATTTGGCAGTTGAGAACAATAAAATATCTCTAAGAAAGATTGTGCATTTGTTTAGAACCTTCATTAATTTTTATATAAAAAATTATTATATAGTCTTGCGTTTAGTCATTTTATCAATGCATGGTCCTGGGATGCAAATTGCATGATTAATTTAACTTGATACCATAGAATATGAAGTGCAAGTAAACCATATATGTTTTTATGGAAAAAAGGGGGGGGGGAATATTAAGCCCGCAAAAGTTATCTCACCGTTGCCTCATCTGGTGGGTTTAGACGGAATGAGGAATTTGAAATTTCAATTGAGAACCCATCTTACTTATGCAGAATTGAATTCTACATCAATTTGTATGACAATTTATTATAAGCCGTTTTTACGACTCGTTGTAGATGGCGTTATAATAGGTGCTAATTAGATTAAAATTGCTTTCGTCAAACGAGAATCTCCATGTTTCATTACAGAGGGAATCTGCAAGGAGAATGACGACTTTTGTGTCTTAAAAATGTTGATCGACATGTGATTGATGGCACTACATGCGACGAGAAGTAGGTAAACTTCTATTTTTGCGGTGGTACCTTGCATGTTATAATGCATTATGCTTCAACGTTGAATAAATATAAACTTTATGATTCTTAATCATTTGAATGTTAATAACGTTTGCAGAGCGTCTCCTCGGCTCTTACCTTCTAGGTGCATGTATACGGCGAATCACCTTGCCTCTCACCTGCGGGGTGCGTAATCNCTCGGCTCTTACCTTCTAGGTGCATGTATACGGCGAATCACCTTGCCTCTCACCTGCGGGGTGCGTAATCTAACTAAATGATTGAAATGATGGTCTCCAACTTCGATGAACATATTTAGTCATCCACATTTAAAACATAATACTCTGACTGCATCAGTTTGTGATCAGTAATTTTGAATTCCAATAGATCATATTGTCGCAGGGTTCTGGCATTTCAAGATACACATTATCTTTGAGAAAACCCCATAAAAATAAATTTAATATTGCGTAAGTTCTGGCGATCTGGTAGGCCTATTCATNACATTATCTTTGAGAAAACCCCATAAAAATAAATTTAATATTGCGTAAGTTCTGGCGATCTGGTAGGCCTATTCATTGGACCATGTCTATCGATCCAGCGACCATTGAAGCCGCAATTTAATTTATCCCATGCTGCTGCAGATTTGCCGTACAACCGTCATGTTGAAACCACATGGTCCGTCGCCATCCGTGGCTTAGGTATTCGTGCAATGTTGGTAGAAGTTCTCGCCGAAAATTGCTGTATTGTGCACATTTAAAGGAACACAATTAAATATGAACCAGTGAGTTTGTGTCCTATGATAACACACGAAATTTTTATAGATCACGGGCATTGATGTTCAATTTTTCTACTCTCCAATAATGCATGTGGTGTCGATTAACATAAAAATTGTTCGTGAAAGTAGACTTATCTCAGAACAAAACCTCACGAAACAAATCCGAGTCTCATTGTTTTCGCTGCAGTGCCCATTGGGAAAACGATACCGATCCGTGTATAATCCTTTCTCGATTATTTCACACTTTTCTCAAGCCATGCTTGAATTCTAGTTCCAAAATATTCCTCCACCCCATACAAACAAAGTTGAACTAGGTCTATAACATTACACCAAAGGAGAACGCACCGAATTTGTGTGAATTCAGTTGTAATTGTATTTTGCATGAGAACTNGTCTATAACATTACACCAAAGGAGAACGCACCGAATTTGTGTGAATTCAGTTGTAATTGTATTTTGCATGAGAACTATTTATTACTACGCACTACCAACGCCCACGTTTCCTTATTGGTTTTTGTTCATATTTATTATAAATTAAATATTACAATTTATAAATAAGATACCAGCAAAGATTTAATTTAAAGAAAAATCAAATACTTTTGTGTTAACACAGGTATAAATCACTTCTTATATATGGCACATTTCGGAAATAACTAAACACGTCATACATGGTGTGGTTTTTCAAAGTTTTGATTCAAACATTGTGAAAAAAAAGGGCGAATAGACTATAGTTGTTGCGCGGACACATGGAGAGGATGTAATTTATGACGTGTTAGTAATCTCCAAACACCAAGTAGCGACATCCCGCCACAGTGAGCTCATTCTCGAGTAGTCGCATGGGGGTAAAGGGCCACCGCATCTACACTGCCACCTGATTGTACTTATTTCTCCAGTAACTGTTGCTCTGTGCGTCTTTATTTCAGGTTGCATATTTCCTTCGCTGCTAAACAGTTTGTCAGCTTAGAAAAACGATGTGCGCGAATACACCCTATCTGGAAAATGCTCAGCACAAAGAACGAAACCTATTTTTGACATTATGTCCACATAAGCCGCATATCAAAATTATCTCTATTTTCTCTTGAACCGATAAAGATACCATGGCTGTGGTGTAATAGAACCACTCCCAATAAAAATATTACATAAACTAAACACCAAAGCAACATCTATATCTGGGGCCTCGGTGATATAGTGGTTAGACTACTCGTCTCCCACTTAAGTGAACAGGGTTCGATTCCCGGTTTTTCGCAAGTGGGAATTNTGATATAGTGGTTAGACTACTCGTCTCCCACTTAAGTGAACAGGGTTCGATTCCCGGTTTTTCGCAAGTGGGAATTGCGCTGGACGATATCGCTGGTTGGCGGGTTATCTCTGGAGTTTCTCATTTCCTCCATTCTTCCAATTCAATGCTGCTCCATATTCACCACACTCCACCCTCATCGGCTCTCAAGAGCTCGATTTTAAGAGCCGCCNATCGGCTCTCAAGAGCTCGATTTTAAGAGCCGCCCAAATCTCTTCACTCACTCACTCAGTACATGTATACCTATCATCGGCGGGTTTAAAAGTGCAGCATCTCATAACATGAATGCGTGTCGGGGATTGAAATAACAAAGAAATGGCGCGGAAATACAGCGGAAGCAAAAACTGGTTTATTCAAAAACACGGCGTAGGCACAGGCACAGGGGGTGTTAGCACGATAAATAATGATGCTCAATCTGACCCACGAACAGGGAGATATCACAATGCTCTGTAAGAGCCAGGAAGTTGGTTTACCCGCGTGGTGGAACATGGCTCATCCACCACACACCATATCACTGCACTTTCTCTGACGATATGTCACATTTACACATGTTTCGTTATAATTGTGTACATTTTACCGTATGGTAAATAAATCTATAATGAGCTATGGCGTTTCCCACTTCCAGTTGCAATGCTCCTTCTCTTAAAATGCAAGAGGACTCAATGAAAACAATACCCCTTTGTGTGAGGCAAGGGGCCTTCTGCAAACATTACTTGTATCTGCATACAGGTTACGTTTTGTCAACGTTGATGCATGTGTTACAACGTGGAGGGTTGATCTTTGCAGAAGTACGCCTGCTGCCTGTAGAGCCATCTATCGTAGGTCGAACAACATGTTTAAGATACGAAAGTGCTTGTATGTATCACAGATTCCTGCTGGAATTAATGGTTGCATCTCGCAACAGACGAAACCAAAATTATCCAATTTGCACCGCTTACAGCACCATCTACAACGAATCGAATAAATTTTTCTATTGAATCTTTTATATTTTTTATGTTGAATTAAAAAAGGCAACAAATGTGGGCACTTATTTGAAATATTGAAGTTACTCATCAGCACAAACTCGCCAGATGGGTCGACGGGAGCTTCCTTTTGTGGGCTTTAATTTCCCCTCGAAAGTAGTGAGAGTTTCCTCGGACTTCTTTTGTCATATTATGCATATATTTCGCGATATTCTGTAGTCTCTATTTAAATTAATCAACCGATATANTCGGACTTCTTTTGTCATATTATGCATATATTTCGCGATATTCTGTAGTCTCTATTTAAATTAATCAACCGATATACTTAATCGCCCGACGTTCGTGGAGTGGCTTATATGGTGTTTTATAATGCATATAATATTACAGAATTTAATACTCTTAAGGTTTAAGGGAGTGGTGTGGCGAGAGGAATGTAGAAACGTAAGTTAAACATCGTGTTGTGTTTGAAGTCGTTGGCTAAATTTGTTGCAGTTCGCTGGGGCAAACACTATCATAAAATTTCTGATCAGTAACCCGTATGAGGATGACAACTTGTANATTTGTTGCAGTTCGCTGGGGCAAACACTATCATAAAATTTCTGATCAGTAACCCGTATGAGGATGACAACTTGTATCATCTTAGCAGTATTTTGCGAACTGTTACGAGATGGTTAAAAAATAATTTAAGGTGGTGACGTGAAGAAATTAAATCTATCTTTGTCTTGGCTATAATAGAATTCTATATTTAACATGCTCCAGATTATAGGATCTAACATTTAATGGGAAAGGGAAAATTACAATAAAATTAAAGGGACTGGATACATCGGAGAATACATCTTTNAGGATCTAACATTTAATGGGAAAGGGAAAATTACAATAAAATTAAAGGGACTGGATACATCGGAGAATACATCTTTGTTGAAATATTAAGAAAATAACACACACAGTTTGTTAAGTAATTACTAAAATTCTCCAAGTGGTACAGTCAAAGTGAATAAAACCAGGAAAGGTGGTAGTAATGTAAACTGCAAACTCAATTTGAAATATATTAACCAGTATATTTATCGTCGCAGCCTGTAGTTTTGTGGCTCGGTAAAGCACTAAGACAATGCCACTATCAATTCGTAACAAGTCCTTGTAGGTGCCGTGTTTTTAAAACAAGAATCAAACATGATGACAGCAGTGTATAAAACCGCATAAATGTAGATGTACAAATCCTTTCGTCTCCTATTATTCCATTGTTTAAATTTTGAATATTTGGTTTCTTTAACTACATATTTATCTCCATAATAGTGACCAACATAGGGGGTATACTAACTGCCGTGAACCCCTATAGTAGACAGCCAGATAGGGTCTTATGCTCGAACTATTATTCGTGTTTTTTTATTGCGTACTATCATGACGTATTACAAGTGCAACTTTACAATGCTCTATTTACTGCTTTCGCCACAGCAGCTGGTGCGGCACCTCACTCACGCTTCTTTCGAGGCTCTGCTGAGACAAAACGGCTGGCCATTGTAAAACATGACCAGTATATTTTCATCTGAGCTTTTACTTCTCTGCGCAAACCTGATTTTACAGTCAGCCATTATCTTCACGGTGTTTGGTAATGGCTAAAGAGTTAGCAGTAGAGCAACGACAGACACGAGGGTGCGATGTGTGAACGTTGTCTCGCCCGCAGGGCATCAGCGGCGGCTCCTCTGGCAGACCCGGTGGTGCTGGAGGTAGCCAAGAAGCACGGCAAGACTCCAGCTCAGGTGCTGATAAGGCACATCGTGCAGAGAGGCATAGTCGCCATCCCCAAGAGCTCCAAGCCCGTCCGCATAAGGGATAACTTCCAGGTGAGGCAGCGAGGGTTACTATAACCATAGCAAACTGTTACTCAGGTACGACAAAATGTCCTTTCCAACCTACATTCCGAAGGAAAGAATGGCTTATGTGATCACTGTAGAGACTGTGTTTATGTGTATTTGTGTCTGTACATGTGTATATCGCCCCTTCAGTTTTTGAACTCGTGCACTTAATTTCACCAGACTCGGCACATATTTAGTACTTAGTAAAGACATCCGATTTTTATAGTTTTCGACCACGCCAGGTATTCACTTTAAAATTGGTGATCATTTTAATATTTAGTGTGTTTTGTCATATGTCTTGAAACATTCGAACGATTTAAAGCAAATTTTTTATGCTCAAAGAGCATCAAGTAAGCACATAATTTGCGAAATAGAAATTGTTGTTTTACCATCATTTTGGAAATACGTAGTACCAAATAAATATGTAAATAAATTACTTTACATCTCGAAAACTATAAAACAATTTCTTACCCAATTTGGCCAGCAATTATTATAATGACAGGTAAATGTAAGTGATGGAACTTAATTATATAATTATTTTAGAAATGGTGGCCAAACAAATATTCTTTTTTTTTTGGTATATATTTAGCCAATTTCGACCAAATTTCGTACGCTGAAATCATCTATTACCAACATCATTAATGCCAACAAATAGCCACTTTTGTCTGTAATTTTGTGAAATATTGTCACAAATATAAATAAACATGTTATGCCATATTTTGCATCAACGGCCTTACCACCCCGAACACACCGGTACTCGTCGGCGCCTGTGTTCACTGTCCATATATCGTGAAAATCGTGTCTTTGAGTGTAAATTATGTGTTCGCGAGTACGTCTAGACTTCGTGCACCAGCACAAATGAATGCAGACTGGCGGAAACTGTAAGTACAATGAAAATAAGTGATAAAAACAACTCGTGCATCGGTATATTTTTTTTTCCGCTATTCCTTATACCACTCGTGAGGCCATCTTGTTAGGCGACACGCGTCTTTTGTTAATTGTCGAAAAACATTTATTACTATATACTCATATATTTACTTTTATCTTATTAAACTAATTTTCAAAGTGCGCACAATGTACATTTTATCCTGCCAGTGTTTATTAATAACTATTTCTCTGTGACTTTATTACTATATATGTATGGTGACATTTTTGCACCCGATTACACTTCACAATATGTAAGTGCAAAAACCTTCCGCCCAGCAACAACTACTTCCTGCGTCACCACCATGTCCAGGGTGGATAAGAACACTTACAACCCCACCACGCCCTTTAAAAAGGGGGGCATATACGAAATTTTCTGCCCTGCACGCCAGGAGTTCGTCACCGACGAGAGTGTTTTCAAACATTATGAGAGCTATTTTCTAGTTGGAGATGTTGAAGGTATCAATGATTCATGTGTCATACTACGTGTGCATGTGCGCAAGGTAAAATGACTCCCAGAAGACGACCACCCACAGCTAATCACATCCAGCAAAGGGTTCATGCCAAAGGAGTTCGATCCTAAGGACTCTANCCAGAAGACGACCACCCACAGCTAATCACATCCAGCAAAGGGTTCATGCCAAAGGAGTTCGATCCTAAGGACTCTATTCCAGACATTGTGTTAGAAAAGGTCTTCCACGATTATCTGCAGACTTAAAATGTGACACAGGCCCGTATAGCCGACTCCAGTGAGGACGAAGTTGACATTGACACCACTCCCCAGGGGAGAAAATGGCCCCTTACCAAAACAACAGTACCCATTCATTGCTCTCCATGTGGATGACTACGGTGGCCAAACCACCCATCCCTCGACTTCCAGTACCACTTCCCCAACGCATCGCCCGGCCATGAAGCGTGTCATGCAGAAAGACCCCTTACATGGCGCCACCCACAACACCCTGGCCACCAGCCAGTGACAACAACTACCACAACAGCTGAGACAGCAATGGTAGCAGACGATGCTAGCAATCACCATCAAAACCAGCTTGGCAGACGTCTTCTACCGCCACAAAACCGAAATCATCGGGATACTGAAGAGTGCCATCCAAGTGACAATCCGCCGCGACCACATAGTAATGCACACCTACAACCCAGAAGACCACAAGCTGCTTGTGTAGTACCTCAAGGGGAAGGGCTTCGAGCTCTACACGGCCCCGAGACCCGACCAGGGCAACGCCAGGGTCGTGATCGATGGCCTGCCTGCAAACTTCGACACAACCGAAATTCACGAACTCCTGCGAGAGCAGGAGAAATTGCTCTGTCCACCATCACATGTCTGGACAAGCGGCTGTCTGGTGGCCTCACCAGAATCCAGCTGCTGTTCATGGTGACCCTGGTGGGCACCTGGCATGTCAACCAAGTGCTCGCCATCTAGGGCCTGGACCACATAAGGGTCCGTGTGGAGCACTTTCGGGGGCAACAACTGCTCCAGAGGTACCTCCGGTGGTAGAAGTGGGGCCACAGTTCCCACTTCTGCAGCATGAGAGAACGCTGCGCCAGGGACCACCCCACAGCAGCATGCACCAAAGACGAGGAGACACTGGCCACATGCACAAACTGCCAGCAGCGCAACCTTGCCGACACCGCCCACCCGACCAACTGGGCAGACCGCCCTGTCAGGAGGGCCGCACTGGAAAGAAAACTGCAGGTGAGCAGGCCACAAAGCATCACCATGCACACCACCACANCCCTGTCAGGAGGGCCGCACTGGAAAGAAAACTGCAGGTGAGCAGGCCACAAAGCATCACCATGCACACCACCACACCAGCATGCACACACACAGCAAAAACTCTACTCACACACACTCATACCATGTAAACCTACCCAGCAACACCAACACACGCAACAACAGCACACAGCAAAAATGCAACAATGCAACACCCAGCCTCGCCCACAGCCTGCCAGGACAACAGCTACCAAACACAGCTCAGAACAACATTTCACATGGCGAAAACCCCCTGACAGCAGCTGTGGGACTTCTGCAGCTGCTTAAGGAGCTCCAACTACCACACCTGCTCCCCATCCTCGTGAACTCCCTCCGCAAGCTCTCAAAGGCGCAAACCCCAGCAGAACAATGCGAAGTGATGGTTGTTTATCACCGCTTTCTCCAATGGTCATTAAGTTCATGATCTGGAACGCCAGCTCAATCCACAATAAACAAGTAGATTTCACACATTTCATTTCAACTCACAAACCAGACATGATTTTCCTGGTGTAAACCTGGCTCAAGGCGAATGCGCGCTTAGATTTCCCAGGATACAGGGTGCTGTGTACAGACAGGCTGGATAGAACAAAGGGAGGCATGGCGATCCTTGTGCGGGGGAACCTGCCATTCCATCAACGACAAACCCAGCAACTACACCATGTGGAAGTTGTGGCGGTTCGCCTGCACACAAATCCGATGCCTTTCACGGTCGTGGTTACATACATCCCACCCACTGTACCATTCCCTACCGAAGACGTTAACAGCCTGAGGAGACTGGACAGCCGAGTCCTTATCGCAGGTGATTTTAATGCCAGACACACGACCTGGGGATGNTTAACAGCCTGAGGAGACTGGACAGCCGAGTCCTTATCGCAGGTGATTTTAATGCCAGACACACGACCTGGGGATGCCAGGTCAACAATCACCACGGGAAAGCCCTACACTCATGTGTAGCCGCATCCCCACTGATAATCCACGCACCTCATGAATTCACATATCACCCTCACGCATGCAGTGGCTGCCCGAGTGTGCTAGACCTGGTGCTGGGCATGCCCTGGCCGAGGGTCAGTGCACTCGAAGTGTTCCAGGAGCTCACCTCAGATCACTACCCTGTAATTGGCACACTCCACACAACCACTGATCATGTACCTTCCACCCCCATATTTAACTACAAGTTGGCAAACAGGCCCAGCTACAAAGCTGCACTTGACGAGCAGCTAGACCTGCAAACCCAGGCAAAAACACCACTGGAGATGACCAACTTGTAGCTCATCTCACAGACACCATATCACCTGCTGCCCATCTCCACATACCCACCACACGTCCCCACCCCCTCGGAAAATCATTCCCTCCAAAAATCCGCAACCTCACATCTCTCCGCAGTAAAGCATGGAGTCGTTGGCAGCGCTCGTGCNAAAATCATTCCCTCCAAAAATCCGCAACCTCACATCTCTCCGCAGTAAAGCATGGAGTCGTTGGCAGCGCTCGTGCCGCTGCTTAGACGGCGAGGTAAACCGGGCACTGGCTCGCCGGTGCAATGTTGCCATCGCCGACTGGCATGCGGGTGAGGAACTTCGAGGTCTCCGAGCTCTATCGTTTGCGACTGGTTCCGTGTGGAGGCACGCTCGGCAACTCCGAACCGGCCATGTCCCCATGCCACCTCTTGAGGTGGGGGAAGGCTGGCTGAGTCGGTAGCCGAAAAGGCCGAACACATGGCAGACAGCTTCGCAGAGACNCTGAGTCGGTAGCCGAAAAGGCCGAACACATGGCAGACAGCTTCGCAGAGACATTCCTCCCTGCACCCATCCCTCCCTCATATCTCATGTCCACCCACACATTATCACCCACCCCCACCACCATCACCAGGCTCAATCCCTCTGACCATGCCAAGGCTGGTCAAGAGGGAAATTGAAAGGATAAGGGCGAACGCTGCTCCGGGCTCCGACGGCATCACACCCCGTCTCCTAAAGTCTATCTCCTTAAAAACCCTGTTGTACCTCACCAACATCATTCATGCTATCCTACGCATTGGACACTTCCCTACCCCATGGAGAGAAGCCACAGTTGTGCCTATCCCGAAAGGGAAGGCAGCTGCCAACCTGCCTGCATCGTGCCGCCCTGTGTCACTGTTATCTATAATATTGAAAGTGGCAGAGCGCATCGTTCTGGCCAGGCTCGAAGCGGAAGTAGCTCGCCTACGACCGCTGCCAGACTTCCAGTTCGGTTTCCGACATCATTTATCAACTAAACACGAGCTTGCATACACCACTGGCATAATCACCCACAATTTCACCCGCCACTATCGCACGGGGCTGGCGCTACTCGATCTAAGCCGTGCATTCGATAAAGTACATCACCAAGCACTACTACTAAAACTTGCATTCCTGGGGTTCAACACTGCCCTCATATTCATTCTCCAATCTTTCCTGGAAGCTCGCACATTCCGTGTGCGGGTCGAAGGGACCATCTCACGCCCTAGGGCAATCACGACAGGAGTTCCCCAGGGATCTACACCCCCCCCCCCCNCCCCCCCCGTATTATTTTCTTTATACACTCACGATATTCCAACTCCACCCGAATGCATGGTCGTAATGTACGCAGACGATACCTCAATCCTAGCCCAACATAGAGACTTAGACATCATTAGCGCCCGGCTCACTGTGGCCATCTGTGCTATATCTACTTATTTTCAGTCATGGGGCATCCCCCTTATCGCCAACAAGACAGAAACAATTATCTTCACCCGCCATCACCCCAAACTACCACCACCCATTTCAGTACATGGTAAAATCATTAAGTGGAAGGAAGCGGTTAAATACTTAGGAGTGACACTCAATAAAACACTTAAATTCACGCCACATTTTTCTGCTGTAACAGGGCAATCCTACCGGGCTTTCAACTCCCTCTCCTCCATTCTTAAAGTACATAGTCATCTTTCAGAGTTTGACAGAGCCCGCCTCTTCAAGGCCTACATCATCCCCATCCTTTTATACGCCTCAGTTATATACGCCCATGTCCCCAACTCCCGTCTTCTTCCCATCACCGCCTGCTTCAACAAGCTACTCCGCGCAACACTTGGCCACTACAGGAAAACTAACGCCTTCAGATACAACATAGCACACACAGCCACACCACGAATACTCATCAACACATACACTACATGGTTCTTTAAAAAGGCCAGAAAACACACACTGCCCACTGTCAAACGCCCTGGCATACACGACATGGCAGCCACATACCCACACCACCTAATCATCGACTTCCCGGGATACCTGCCTCCCTGATGGGGCAGCATCACAAGAAAAANGCCACATACCCACACCACCTAATCATCGACTTCCCGGGATACCTGCCTCCCTGATGGGGCAGCATCACAAGAAAAAAAGCCACCAGAAAAACCAGAAACAAGTGAAAAGTGTACACAGTGTTACAAAGAAAATAGAATTCATGTGTAGATATNAAGCCACCAGAAAAACCAGAAACAAGTGAAAAGTGTACACAGTGTTACAAAGAAAATAGAATTCATGTGTAGATATTAGTGTTTTGTTATTATATATAGTCATGGTGGACATTGTGGACACCACCAAGTGCAGTCAATGTTAAATATAGTCATCACCATTATTTCCGTAGACTATAAGATATCTTGTTAATTAGTTTGTAAGTCATATATTTAATNTTAAATATAGTCATCACCATTATTTCCGTAGACTATAAGATATCTTGTTAATTAGTTTGTAAGTCATATATTTAATACTAAGGTTTTTGTTTACTTTTCCCTAAAATAATAATAACCATGTTAACACAACTAGCAGACAACTGAAATGTGTGTAATTTGTACAAACAGGCTGAGAAAACCACCACAAGAGCCCAGAGGGCTGGTATGGTGACTCTGTATATACCGTGTAAACCACCAANAAACAGGCTGAGAAAACCACCACAAGAGCCCAGAGGGCTGGTATGGTGACTCTGTATATACCGTGTAAACCACCAAAACTATGTACTTCAAGTGTAAAATAAAAGATTTTTGTAATTGTAAAATTGTTAAACAACGAACCTGTTTGCAGCAAATTTGGCAAAAAAAGTATTACTGCGCCAAGTGAAGTTTAATGATATGTTCCAGTTATACCAGAATCTTATTTACAAAATGGTGGCCATACAGTCATCTACGTTTAGAATGTTATATCGTGGAAACCATGTAATCAATTCCAACTTTACTTTGTATGCTGGCAGTGTATATTACAACTATTAATTGCGTCTACACAGANAAACAGGCTGAGAAAACCACCACAAGAGCCCAGAGGGCTGGTATGGTGACTCTGTATATACCGTGTAAACCACCACAACTATGTACTTCAAGTGTAAAATAAAAGATTTTTGTAATTGTAAAATTGTTAAACAACGAACCTGTTTGCAGCAAATTTGGCAAAAAAGTATTACTGCGCCAAGTGAAGTTTAATGATATGTTCCAGTTATACCAGAATCTTATTTACAAAATGGCTGCCATACAGTCATCTACGTTTAGAATGTTATATCGTGTAAACCATGTAATCAATTCCAACTTTACTTTGTATGCTGGCAGTGTATATTACAACTATTAATTGCGTCTACACAGAACATCTTATGTCCCTCATTTTGTAAGATATGCCACATGAAAAATAAAGTTTTTATGCTATATCATGGTAAACAATTGACAAATTCCTAAAAAAAATTTGCAAATATTTAGCACTACAGCAGGCGATGTAAACTGCTATGGTCTACGTAGGTCAGGCAGTTATTTTCAAAATGATAGCTATATACAGTAAAAAGTTTAGGTCAGTACTTCTTATTAACGGAATTCTAAATTATATTAAACTCTGGCATTTTCATTTACAACCATCAAATATGTCTGCACAGAGCCTCATTTCTCTGCCATTTTGTAAATTAGACCTACTATTATAATAATGTTTTTGTCGTTTCTCGGAAAACATTCAACCCATTCTTACCAAATTTGGCGAAGGAGTTGTACCGTGGTAGGCCATATAACTATGTGTATTTCTTAAGTGTGACAGTGAATTTATTTCAGAATGGCAATTACAAAAATAATGTTTCGTTTAGTGTGCTATATCTACGAAACTATGTAATCGATTTTAACTTTACTTTTTATACTGGCAGTGCCTATACAATCCTTGAATGTTCNCATATAACTATGTGTATTTCTTAAGTGTGACAGTGAATTTATTTCAGAATGGCAATTACAAAAATAATGTTTCGTATATCTACGAAACTATGTAATCGATTTTAACTTTACTTTTTATACTGGCAGTGCCTATACAATCCTTGAATGTTCNTATATCTACGAAACTATGTAATCGATTTTAACTTTACTTTTTATACTGGCAGTGCCTATACAATCCTTGAATGTTCTAATTCATAACATTTATGTTCTCCAATTATAAAGATCGTCACATTAAACATGTGGAGTTTTTGTGTCATAAGTCGGAGACTTATCAACCAATTTTCACAAAATTCTTCACACAAGTAACTCTATGGTTGGTCATNTTTTGTGTCATAAGTCGGAGACTTATCAACCAATTTTCACAAAATTCTTCACACAAGTAACTCTATGGTTGGTCATATAAACCTAAGTGTTTTATATTTCTCAGTCACTTATTTACAAAATTACAGCACTGTAAATAATTTATGTTTTAAACNATAAACCTAAGTGTTTTATATTTCTCAGTCACTTATTTACAAAATTACAGCACTGTAAATAATTTATGTTTGTAAACCCTATCATTCGGATCATTAGAACGATGAAATTTCAAGTTGATCGAACACTAACAATATGGTACGAGGTTTTCTGGGTTCAAGTCCCGGGTTAGCCACTTGTGTATTGGTAATTGTGTCACTACTCTTGCATATGTTTCTGATTTCCTCACTAACGATATTGCTTTCAACGAGATAAGTCATGCCTACCTATGAACACAGCTTTTAAGAAATTATTGAACAATTATTTTCACCTATATTGAGGAAAGTAGACTTCAGTTACATCATTAACTTCTTGTGTCGTCTTCTTTTTATATGCTTTCAATTGAACAGTGTTTGACAATATTCGCCAGTGACGTTCGCATGTTTGTCGTGTGTGTCTGTCTTAAGGGTCGATACTGGTAAAACAATTAGCGGTTCAACCGAAATGCATGTCCTTCTCTTTATGTGGATGAAGGCAACTACTGTAAAGTGGCCAATGAATCGTCTAAAATTGCTGAAATTCTAACTGCGACATTATTGCCTGCCATCACGCACACATCAGCTTAGACTGGAAATTATTTTGGTTGGAAACATTCTGCCATTTACTAGAGGAATGCTATTTAGTAATGGCCTATGATAGTAAACTATGTTTTAAAAAATCAAGCTGTGAAGATCTCGGTATGTTTCATGTAATGCAATTTGTTAATTATATTCGGAAGATTGATGTTGTGAGCTTATATTTATCATAGGTGATTTATAAAACTTCCATATAGCCTTTTTATGAATGTGACGTTTTCAACAGGCATTTTTTTATAGTACAGCAGATTGTTAGCCACTGTTACATGGTAATGTCACATTTTGATATCGCACAATACGCCTATGAAACAGAAATATACAAATTGAGGAGAAATATTAAACAGGATTGCATATTAATAATTAAAACATAATTGAGTAAGTAAATAAATGTAATACATTATGTTCAAAACAAAACTTCTAAACCTCTAAGAATCAGAATTAAACCACCCCACTGTTAATATGTTCTTAAAACGTTAGAATGCANAACAAAACTTCTAAACCTCTAAGAATCAGAATTAAACCACCCCACTGTTAATATGTTCTTAAAACGTTAGAATGCAAAATCTCGGTAATAATCTGAAAAAACTTCACCACGTGTCATTCTGTCACACCTCGATATTTATGTTAAAACTCTATTAAAATTATCGACTTATATATACATCAGTACCATTCACCATAACTATANCACCTCGATATTTATGTTAAAACTCTATTAAAATTATCGACTTATATATACATCAGTACCATTCACCATAACTATAAGTGATCAATAAAATGTACGTTTTAAAAGGGTTCATTGTGTAATTTTTGTGTTAATGCAAATTCGTTACGTAAGACAGATAACACTGAATCTTGTTGTTCTTTTAAACCGCTACTGTGAGGCCGTTGAGGTAGGAGTTCTGCTGTTTTCTTGGAATTTCTTTGAAACGTTCATTATTATTACGACATATTCCAACAAAAATAAATTCCCTACCTGGAATAGTATTACTAGAAGAAGATGTATAACGCTCGCCAGAATTCCTTTCAATCTTATTTTCAGNATTCCCTACCTGGAATAGTATTACTAGAAGAAGATGTATAACGCTCGCCAGAATTCCTTTCAATCTTATTTTCAGCACGATTTTTAGCTCACGAATGCCCTCTTCGTTGCTTTTTACTTTCATTACTGGCTGATTCATTTTAAATAGTATAACGTGATATGTGTATAACATAAAGTTACGCTATCACTCTTATTGCTTGAATCAGGCAACGTAGTTATATGCAGTTTTTAAGATTCAAGTATTTTATTAAGAAACATTATCAGGGTTAGCTTATAATCACCATAAACATACAACTGGGAGAACAAGCTTATCTGTGGCATAAACAAATTGAACCAAAATGGCTCCCATGGAACAAAAACACAACATATTGAAAAAANACAAGCTTATCTGTGGCATAAACAAATTGAACCAAAATGGCTCCCATGGAACAAAAACACAACATATTGAAAAAAGAAGTCTTCACGCTCACCAACAAACCCCCAAAAAAGCTAAAAACGCTGTTTCTCTAATAACGGATGTACANAAAAAAGAAGTCTTCACGCTCACCAACAAACCCCCAAAAAAGCTAAAAACGCTGTTTCTCTAATAACGGATGTACAGGCATAAACTGCTATTACATAAAACTGTTCAATTACTGATCACAACATACGTAACATTTAAGTATTAATTTACAAAAGCATATCTTAATGTTTCAGAACTATAGATCTACATGGAACCGTAGAAAATCCTGGAGTATACTTTATTATTGAAAATATATTAAATTAACATTTGACTCTGCAAAAACGTGATATAAATATGTTATGTGTTTTACTAAATGTGTGTGANAAAATATATTAAATTAACATTTGACTCTGCAAAAACGTGATATAAATATGTTATGTGTTTTACTAAATGTGTGTGATTAGACCGGCGGTAATTTGTCAGTATTCATAGGATCTGTAAGTCAATACAAAACATATGACGCGGTACAAATTAAACTCCTATCGTGCTTCAATTTGTTTACGTTGTATGTGTCATTGAGCTCAGAGTGAACATTCACAGACTGCCAATTGGAACTGTTCCGTCTGTAATCTGTAAACTAAAACACAACTTACTTCTGTTAAAAGTAAATAAACTAATTCAGGAAAATCGGATATTTAAAGTTTCTTAAAAAATAAAATGTAAGAATTTTAAATCTGTCAGTCCGATGTAAAATAAAATATGTACAATTATTTTGTACCAAAACTATTACCTATGTATTACAAGCGTAATCTCCGCAAAATAATAATGGCATATTTGGTTATTTGCGTAAAAACATTTTATTTTGAATACTAGTCGGCAAATATTAGTGGAAACTACAAGGAATAAAACTACAGAAGCAAAATGCCTTGTAATTTTACTATAAATACATATAATTCCAAACGTCAGACTATTGATGTAACATGTGAAAATTGTGTAATCGAAATATGTGGCGTATGTATTCTGCGCACGTAAATTAATTTATAATGTTTGTAAGCTAATATAAATGACAATTTAGTTCAAATTATGTAGTTTAAAATTTAAAAATTGTTGGTTTATTTTTCTAAATAAGTGCTGGTTAACACATTGAAAATGGCTTTCAATGCAACGAGACATATTTCACGACATTCGAACAACAAATTTGGCGAAGACGGTTTTATTTCCGAGTTTAAGCAAGGACTCGATGATAACGAAAGATGGTTTGTTATATGTAGTCTCAAGCAGAGACTGTAGACTGCAAAAAGTAANAGCAAGGACTCGATGATAACGAAAGATGGTTTGTTATATGTAGTCTCAAGCAGAGACTGTAGACTGCAAAAAGTAACCTCAAGGCGAAGAAAAATTGAAAGTGAAATGTTAGAACTACCTCAGTATGATATCTAATCTGTCCTTTTTTTCACATTTTATCAGTCAGTGTGCAGGAAACTACATATCTCGTCACTAAATAACCTAGGAACGTACTAATTAGATGGAAATTACCTAGGAACGTACTAATTAGATGGAAATAACCTAGGAACGTACTAATTAGATGGAAATTACAGAAAGTGAATATCTATTTTACAGGGATATGAATTTTCCAGATCGCCAATTATTTTTTCAGAGTAATGGTTAAATCATGTAGTAGTAAGTTTTTGTAATACTGATTACTATTTTATGTAGGTTATTCTTAAAACTGTGCTGGGATACACAAAATACATTTGTAAACATTTCGAAAGAATTTTGTGCGTTTTAATTTTGATTGTACTTATTTATGAAGATATTTTGCTAAAGTACCCATTAAACAAATGTTATAACATTTTAAAATTCCACTTGGTTCTAATGTTTCCTAAATTGTTCCTTTTAACTACATTGTTAGGTCACCAGGGAAACATGTTTTAAGTGGACTACTGTGTGTTGCCAGGTGTTCGACTTCCAGTTGGATGAGACCGACATGGTGAAGCTGAACGCCCTCGACAAAGGAGCCCCGGGACGCGTATTTCTCATGGAGTTTTATAAAGAGTGAGTGCTTCAATAAATACAATATATTTGCAGGCGTTACAAGGGTCGGCTGTGACTCTAGAATTATAAACATGATCTGTTCGATCTTGTTTATAATTCAATCCCTTAATATCGCGTAATGTTTGGTTCTGAAATCACAACGGTCTGGATTTTTTAGTCGTCTTCAAATATTCTGGGAATATCATTTCACCTCCTACATGATATTCTAATTNCACAACGGTCTGGATTTTTTAGTCGTCTTCAAATATTCTGGGAATATCATTTCACCTCCTACATGATATTCTAATTAGAAATGTAAAATTCTTTGAATGTATTGAAGTATACGAATTTTTAATTAATGTACAGCAATGCCACCACATAACTTATATTAACCGGAGCAATTGAAACCGTAATTTTACTACCGACCTGAAATTCAANTACAGCAATGCCACCACATAACTTATATTAACCGGAGCAATTGAAACCGTAATTTTACTACCGACCTGAAATTCAAACGGAACTCCATTTAATTAACTTTGATTCAATAGAATTTTTCATGTATCCTGAGGAATTTAAACCAAGAATAATGTAAAAATAAATGGNTTAATTAACTTTGATTCAATAGAATTTTTCATGTATCCTGAGGAATTTAAACCAAGAATAATGTAAAAATAAATGGCATGTAAAATTCTGCCACCTTCAAACACGTTAAGTAGACTCTGATTATGTAAAAATACCTAAATAAGTAATTGCTCTGATATCCAGATATGTCCAAAAACGTCTGCATAAATGTGTGAACAATGATAATAAGCCGCTATTAAGAACTTAAAATTTTTTTCATGAATATTATNAAAACGTCTGCATAAATGTGTGAACAATGATAATAAGCCGCTATTAAGAACTTAAAATTTTTTTCATGAATATTATCCATTAAAATTATTCAAAAAGAATTTTTTCCAAAAGTATTTTTTATTATTTAATTTATTCGATGAACATATGCAACCACGTGTCCAATAGTACTCGTTCTTCGAAAAAAAAAATACAGATCTTTATTTGGCGAAATAAACTGTAGAAAAATATTTGTAACAGCTTTGATTACTAAAACAACACAAACGCAAACGTATCAGCTGCATTCCCTATTTTTATAGAGATTTAGTTAGATTATAACTGTACTTCAAGAACTACTTAACAATTGATTACACGTGGACCTAAACTGAATGTGGTATACACAATAAATGAAAACATATGCATAGCAATTGCATGTTTGAACAATTACAATTAATGTACATACTGCTTTGTTTTCTATTGCCTCTAGTTTCGGAAATAGCTTTGCATTAACATGCTTCCCAAATGTGCAGTTTTCATTATATGAAGAATAAAGTAAGTTATAAAAGTGATTTATCAATGGGATCACAACACGGCGTCGAAAACGTTGGTAATATCTGACGTCATGTTCACAGTATTTGTAGTCCTGCTAGGTGTCAGGTTGGGTTAACTCATTTAGATGGTAGTCAGGCTGTTTGGGTTTGAAACCTCACTGCGAACATATTCTGCAATGCCTTCGTCAATAGTGAACAATANATGGTAGTCAGGCTGTTTGGGTTTGAAACCTCACTGCGAACATATTCTGCAATGCCTTCGTCAATAGTGAACAATAGTGTGTGTAGTTGTGAACATCACTGTGCAAAGCGCATCATTGATAGCGCACCAAGACGTCGTTACTAGGATGGCTTCAAATGTGGTTACATTTCATTTCTCTTGCTTCCTTACTTACATTGCTGTGTNCAAGACGTCGTTACTAGGATGGCTTCAAATGTGGTTACATTTCATTTCTCTTGCTTCCTTACTTACATTGCTGTGTTCAAAAATTACCCTAGTTCATTAACAATGCATCTTGAATGCGTATACTAACATAAGGTACAAATATATAGAGATAGTATGTCAATTGTGAATGGTTTCTACTAACCTCTATAATAAGATAACATTTGGTCTATCATACCCTACGAATTAACACGAAACCTGCGCACCTAAGCACCTGAGTATAAGTTATTTCTAAAGCGTTATATGAACCTTCCGCCACCTTTACAACTTTTCACAGCATATAATGAATAGCTTTTTGGTTGTTACAAAAAAATACATCATACTTTCACCAAATTACTATACCTTAAGACGCGTTTACACAGGTCAACTTTAGTGGCGTCAAGCACTTGAAGAGAAGGGAACTTGACTCTTATTTCAGTTTACATGGAAACTGTAATGGCGTCAAGTATGGCGTCAATTACTTTACCATTCAGTCAGGAAATGGGGAAGAGGGAGGTGTGTCGTGCTGGAGTGAAAGTAATAGTGCGAGCAGTAAGTGACGATTTAAGTGAAGATGTATTGACAGCAATGGAAACTAAAAGAAAAAGCGACTCTGGGTGAGGTCATGGATTGGACGAAGGGAAAAGTATGGTGCATCGACTCTAGTGAAAGAATTGCCAGACGAAGTTCACGCATCTTACAGAAATGATTTGAGAATGACAAAGAAAAAATTGGACGAATTACTCGAAAAAGTAGACACGAACATAAGGAAAAGAAATGCTATTATGGGAGATGCGTTTTCCAGAAGCACCAAGTTAGAAATAACACTACGATACCTAGCTAGTGGTGCTAGTTATCAATCGTTGGAATACCNTTTTCCAGAAGCACCAAGTTAGAAATAACACTACGATACCTAGCTAGTGGTGCTAGTTATCAATCGTTGGAATACCAGTTTCCTGTGCCTGAATATACAATATCTGTCTTCGTTCCAGAATCATTGACAGCAATATGCGAAGGTCTGCAAGAGTATATTAAGGTATGTCTACATGTGTAATGTGATAACAAAGTATATAGAAGTGTGAATGAACCCAAATTTTTATTCCATAAGTATATAGTACTTGTTCACTAAGATACACACGGTATGTAAAACACATAAACTGATGATAAATGTTGATTCACAAATTATAAACATATTAATTGTTGATCAAATGCACATATTGTTGCATAAATTTGGTAACAAAAACCAGAGCATACTCTACCATACAATACATTCTTTATATGGACAAAGTTTAAAGCAATGCTTTAAAGTGATGTGCATTTATTATGAACATGCTGTCGTCAAAGGGGTGAGCAGTNTGGACAAAGTTTAAAGCAATGCTTTAAAGTGATGTGCATTTATTATGAACATGCTGTCGTCAAAGGGGTGAGCAGTATCTGCCAATGATGTATCTGGGATACTATTACTTGCTGATAGTGCTGGAGATAGAAATGACAGCCCCACGTTGAAGTCGGGCATTCCTCGGAGAGTGACGTAAGAGTGGAGGATGTTCCAGAGAGGCACATTATTCTTTATTCCGTTAACATGTTTTGTATTTGCCTATTGAAGGGGCGAGGCATTATTTTATTGTCAGCAGTAGTCGCTGTTGGNATTCCGTTAACATGTTTTGTATTTGCCTATTGAAGGGGCGAGGCATTATTTTATTGTCAGCAGTAGTCGCTGTTGGGAAGGAACATAATTCCCAAAACTCTCACATTCATCGTCTTTAGTGCTGTCAATTTTTCCTCTCAGGTTTTCAATGGCACCTTCATNTAATTCCCAAAACTCTCACATTCATCGTCTTTAGTGCTGTCAATTTTTCCTCTCAGGTTTTCAATGGCACCTTCATAAGTATGGGCACCTTTACCTGATTTGTGCTTGTTATTCCCTTGGTATCATGGTGGTCGCCGGAATGTTGAAGGTGACGCCGTGCATGATGGAGTACCTTCACCACTTGAGCAGCTCATTACACCTTCGCCAACGTCTGTTTCATTGTTGTTGATATGTGTGTGTTATCTCTCTCCTCCACGGTGATATGCGCATCTCCATCATCATCCTGTGGAAGAAGGATAATGAAATATTATGCATATTAATGTCAATTAATACAATGATAATACATGATTTACAAGTAGACTGTTTCTGATCCTACAGATTCCTGCCAGTGCAGATGAATGGAATAAAATATAGGATGTGTTCATGTCACGATAGAATTTCCGAAATTGATGTGGTGTTATTGACGGGAAACATATACAAATCATAAGACCTTGCAACAGCGGTTCAGAATTGATTAACCGCAAGTCTAAGTTTAGTATAATACTATTTGCACTCGTGGTTGGAGAATACTGCTTCCTATATATAGATGTTGACGCTAAAGGAAGGGCAGGATATGCGGTCGTGTTCCGTGAATCTAAACTCAATAACGCGATGCTAAATAATAGTTAGAAATGGCCAGAGGGAGCTGTTATCATAAGCGACGATGTATTTCCTCTGAGAGAAAATGTGCTGTAATCACACAGCATGTCTGCGATCACCAGAAAACATGGCATTTCTAATTGCCNTTTCCTCTGAGAGAAAATGTGCTGTAATCACACAGCATGTCTGCGATCACCAGAAAACATGGCATTTCTAATTGCCGTTTGCCAAGATCAAGAAGGTTGGCAGAGAACGTTTTTCGTGTATTAGCATCACACTTACGTGTATTTGGAAAACCCATATCTGTGAGGCCTTCAACGGTGGATTTGATAACAAAAGCATCGTGCACGTTACACGTNGTGTATTTGGAAAACCCATATCTGTGAGGCCTTGAACGGTGGATTTGATAACAAAAGCATCGTGCACGTTACACGTATCACCTCAACACTTTCCATTTGGGACAGTGGACATTGAAGACGTACACACAGGAACCATTCAGCCAGGGTCCTGTGGTACTGGAAATGTTGACCAGCCATTTGTGGCACAGGTTGGATCGAANACACAGGAACCATTCAGCCAGGGTCCTGTGGTACTGGAAATGTTGACCAGCCATTTGTGGCACAGGTTGGATCGAACCACTACGGGACTCTAGCTGCTGCTTTAAGAGAACGTTATGCTTATTACTCTTCGGGAGAAAGGAGTGTGTCTTGGAAAATAATAATTTTAGGAATGGACTAAAATGGCGAGTGTTACAAACATGTGAAGCGAATTGTGATGTCATTACTAACACATTGTAACTTAGTACCTATAACGTCAACTGTGTCGAGTTGACTGTATTGATAAACAAAGTCACAATACGAGAATTTGTAATACATGAGAACTATTATTACATGACACATATGAACAATCACATTATGTGGTTTTAAATATGTAGAACAATTATTGGTTTGGGGCAATGATATTTCTGCTTCGAATTACCAGCAAAACATTAATAATGTACTTTAAAATGTTATGTTTGAAGTAGTAAACATGAATGTCGTCTTTGATGGGCATTCAAATTCTCACATTAATTATGTATAAATAAAGTACAATCTGCAATAAAGATATAAGTAATACATGCAATTAGTTGTTCAGATATAGCAACTACGAAACATATGAATCATTATTTGTATTCTTATACATTATACGAAATTCAAGTAACTTAAACAACCCTAATGCAATAACAATTGGTATACATATGTATAATTACAAAGCGCACTTACCATTGTGGTACTAGATGGTCGTGTTAGAGTAACTCCTCTCAAAAATGCGTCGGCTGAATTAAAACACATCAATTTTGGGTTGCAGATGTTGTCGGTTGCTGCCTTTATCTTCTCAGATGTCAGAACTTTTGCCAATTCTTGCTGGTATATNTTGGGTTGCAGATGTTGTCGGTTGCTGCCTTTATCTTCTCAGATGTCAGAACTTTTGCCAATTCTTGCTGGTATATACTTCTTATGGTTTTGATTCTTTTACATACACCGCCAACTGTTTCATATGAACGTACCTGGTTCACTTCACTTGCAAGTTTATTAAAATCAGTTTGTCTTATTAGTTTGTTAGAATAATCTGTTACCCTGNTACCTGGTTCACTTCACTTGCAAGTTTATTAAAATCAGTTTGTCTTATTAGTTTGTTAGAATAATCTGTTACCCTGATGTTCCGCATTATATCAAGTTTTGCAAAATTTCCAGAAACTTGTGCATGTCAATCCCACTCCACTTACTCGGTTTGAACAAAACGCACTACAGTCAATAGAACTACACTGANGAAACTTGTGCATGTCAATCCCACTCCACTTACTCGGTTTGAACAAAACGCACTACAGTCAATAGAACTACACTGACGTCTACACATTGCTTACGTCTTAGGCTGGCGAGAAAACGACGCGCAAGTATAACGAACTAGAAGGAAACTAGCCAAGTGGGCCGGTTTGACGGCGGGAGTACCAGAGGAGAGTGAGTCACGTGAACTTCAAGCGGCCTTTAAAATAGACTCTCCACGAACTTACTGTCCACTTCCCGGGCAGTGGAAGGTGACCTTGACCATACCGTTTACACAAGGACATAACCAGGAAAGTGGCTTGTCTTCAAGTACTTGACGCTACTAAACTTGACCCATGTAAAACGGTATGAAGTGTTGTCTTTCTGGACGCCGTAGTCAACTATTGCACAAGTTATTCGGTACCATGCGTGACAATTCCTCCATTATCACATAACGGNTTCTGGACGCCGTAGTCAACTATTGCACAAGTTATTCGGTACCATGCGTGACAATTCCTCCATTATCACATAACGGGAGACAAGGGACCACAATTATAAATCATCAAATCTCTCCTTCTTNTGCGTGACAATTCCTCCATTATCACATAACGGGAGACAAGGGACCACAATTATAAATCATCAAATCTCTCCTTCTTTCATCCTGTGGCAAGATTCGTTCGCATTAAGCATTACGCATATTTTTGGTGAATTTTGAATAGTATGTAATGCTTGCTTTACATCCCACCTTGTTCTTTATTATGTTTAATACAAAGGAGTCTTAGTTACATGGTCGTTGATAATTTAAACACTTTTTAAGTGAAGAGCATGGTAATATAGACGCTGTTTACTAGTACTCGCTTGGTACTNTCGTTGATAATTTAAACACTTTTTAAGTGAAGAGCATGGTAATATAGACGCTGTTTACTAGTACTCGCTTGGTACTGAGGCCTCTAATTTAATAAGGATGGTTATTTTTTTCATGTAACATCGGACTTGCTGTCCTAATTCTTAAAAATCTTAATTATTTCAAGTTACTGACATTGTTCTTGACATGACTACAATACTATTGTGTTGTAAATGCCAGTGTCAGTTGAATTTAATCTAATATGCTTTAAAAAATGCAATAAATATAGGTACGAAGCATATAAGTAAAGACGATCTCGAATAATTGATGTTCTGTTTAGTATTTCAGTTATAATTATGTGTTTATGTGTTTTACAGCATAACAAGCCACCCAGAATATCCATTCAAAGATGCCTACTAAAGCTCACCTTCGTCCATGAAACCAGAAGACTGCAATTCGCACTAAGGCGAAACACTGGCTTTTTCCTATTCCATGACTGCGCATTGTGTATTATGACAAATACATTTATTTATGTTGGAACATCAACATTCGAACAGCATGCAATATTTCGTTGAATGTGAATTTAATTTGTGTTTTTAATCATTAAAACCAAATATTTACATTTTGACGTTTTTCAATGGTGTCCTGCTATGTGTTAATGGAAAACTGCCTACATATATTAGATCGAAGCCATATCTTTCCATATTACGTAATGCGGCTACATCTGTCTGCAAGTGCATGGATTATATACACAGGGATTTCATCTGATCACTTGTAACAGTTTAACTGAAAGCATTGTGCGTCAAAAAATTATTAATTTTTATATATTGAGTCTCCGTAAATGCGAATCTCAGTCTTAAATTAGAATATCAGTTTGATGTGTATACTCAACATTGAAAAATGTGTTAGCTGAAATAGATTAATTGGTACCCCAAATTGGCATAAAAATTTTATTTTCTCATTTAGTGCTTACGTACAAAAATTTGTAAAAAGAGGCTTGGTATACAATGCTTCTATAGATAATGTGAGTGTATTTTGGTCGAAATTGGTCACCAACATCATGGTCGAAGCTAGTGATATATTATTCTCCAAAACTTGTATTCGTTTCTTTTGATTTTTACAATTGTTTTTTANATCATGGTCGAAGCTAGTGATATATTATTCTCCAAAACTTGTATTCGTTTCTTTTGATTTTTACAATTGTTTTTTAATTGTTCGTGTTTAAGGTTTTTGGTGTCAAGGTCACCAGCATCTAGCATGGGTGTTGTAGTCAGTAATTNTTTTTTAATTGTTCGTGTTTAAGGTTTTTGGTGTCAAGGTCACCAGCATCTAGCATGGGTGTTGTAGTCAGTAATTTTATATGTTCCTTAACTGTTATTAGTTTCTTCAGATTTTTATCATTTTTTTCTGGATTTTTAGTTTTCAAAGATATTAGAGGTCACGATTGATGTCCCCAGCATCTAACATTGTGGTCGGAGTCAGTGATGTAATAGTTTCTATGCTTTTATAAGTTTCATTAATTTTTTTTANCCAGCATCTAACATTGTGGTCGGAGTCAGTGATGTAATAGTTTCTATGCTTTTATAAGTTTCATTAATTTTTTTTAACTCTTTAACTTTTTGTTTTCAAGGCCACTGGGGTTAGTAAAGGTCGCCAGCATCAAAAATAGGGATCGAAGACAGTAATTTAATATTTTTGTTGATTTTGATAAATTTTTTAAAATTTTTTTCGAATTTATATTAATTGGCGGGGGTGGAGGAAATGACGAGATGAGCCGAAGGTGGGGTATGAGCAAGGGGTAGGGTGCTCCTCGATTTTGAAGGTTTTTTTTTTAATTTTTTGCAATTATCTGATTTTTATAATAATTGCCTGCTGGTGGGGTTTGGGGTGGGCGTGTGGTGAGTGTGAAGAGTGGTATGTGAGGAGGAGAATGGAGTTAGGGGGGCGTGCACGTGGTAGGTGCAGGATGATAGATGGGGGAGGGGGTCATGTCCGCTGCTGATCCTCCCCGGCCGCTGAATCTGGCTACGAGTCTCGAATGGCCGTGTCCGTCAATCTGTTATAAAATTTATCGCTGGTGGGCATCTGCGTCTCTTCAATTTTCTGCAGGCTGTTTATGTAGTCATAGAAGGACACTCCCTTTATCCCTACTAATTCCAGTTCGTCTGGGATGAAGGACTTTGCTGTATTTTTCAGCTGGTCTCTTGGCAGGTTTTCGGCAAGGGCAGCAAGGCTGGCGGACATGAAGCGGAAGGTGTCGATGAATTGGAGTGTGAATATCTCCCCTAGCGATTAAGAGAACATGATTAATTTCCCCTCTATATGCGGGATTATGAATATATTGTCTTCGTCGTAGCCCAGATGCTTTATTATAAAGTTCTCGTCATACATCAAGTTGTGTAATAATACAGGCAACCTTTTCGGACATTGGCGGAGTTTGTTGCAGGAGGCCCCAACGTAGTTTCCGATGAAATGGTCGTGGTCCATTACCTTCCAGTTGTTTTGTGTAAAATTTCTTCGCAGTAGCAGCAGGTATATGTCATANTGAAATGGTCGTGGTCCATTACCTTCCAGTTGTTTTGTGTAAAATTTCTTCGCAGTAGCAGCAGGTATATGTCATAGCATGATTCAATAGTTCCAAGTTGCTGAGAGACTTCATGAGTTCAATTGTTTCATAAATTTCCTTCACTTTATTTTCAACGTCCATGTTCTCTTCAATAAATTTATTGGCACCATCTTCCCCAGTGTAAATGTTCGACCCCATTGGCAACTTGTGGTTTTCGTGGTAGGTATGATGTCGTGGTCTACTTGAACATAATAGCAAAAACTGTAGGCCTCGTGCTTATGATAAGGTTTGAACAGGCAGGAGCATGGCCTCGAAATCGGCGTAGATTACGATTTGCATCTTGTCTGTCTTATGATAATTATTAAATCTGAGGGTTGGCCTTCTTCCCTTGTTGTCGTGGTTTGGCATTTTAATATGTGCAGGAATGTGAGGTCTGAAATACTTTTTGTGCTCCACCAGCATCTCTTCCCCCGTCTTTTCTGTCAACTGGTCAACTTAATACATAGAACACCGTTTACAAATATGGATTATGTGGCCATGGGCTGTCAATTAAGAGCTCACCAGTCATGAAGAGTTTCTGATATACGAGAAGTTTGAATTATCTTCGGTGGTGAAGAGCAGGAGATCGAAATAAATGGGCTTCTCTTCGTCACAGACACGTCTTGGTACCATCTTCATTTCTTCATTAGTTATGAATACATTTACCTTCACTCCAGTATTTTGTTTCTCGAAATTGGTTATCTGGTGCAGAGGCGTGGGAAACTCGACGCCACTAAAATCGAACTTACTTTCTTGTTCTCTGTAGCGTTTGTCTACTCGCTCTGGGTGTGCTCCTTCTGGCCCACTTAAAGCATTCGTGATCCTCGTTTTCGGGTTTATCACTGCGTTCTTGTTTTTGATAGGCGCTGGCAAATCGATGTAGCTGGATGCGTGCCGGGTTTCCAATTTATTTATTCGGAGCTGCATTATCTTTACGGCAGTGAGTGTCCACCCAGATCCCTTTGTCATGTACTCCTCTTCTTGGCATATCTTGATCAAGCTGGCCGTCACAGCTTCTTCCACATCATATTCATTCTAAATAGNATGTACTCCTCTTCTTGGCATATCTTGATCAAGCTGGCCGTCACAGCTTCTTCCACATCATATTCATTCTAAATAGGCAAAATTTTGGTCTTGAAGGCGCGCTGGTCTACTTCATTTTCATGGGGTTCAGGTTTGCCATAGTCGCACTTCAGAAATGAATTGAATATAATTGGCCCGTTATCATTTACTTCTNTTCATGGGGTTCAGGTTTGCCATAGTCGCACTTCAGAAATGAATTGAATATAATTGGCCCGTTATCATTTACTTCTTCCTGCAGCTCGTCGATGATACTCTGTTTCATTTATTCCACATATATGCACACGTCCTTGGCCTCTTTGCTCGTATTTGCTGCCACATATATCTTCAAGTTGCCCCTAAAGGTAGTTTCAGCCAACACAAATCCGAGGCCATCGTCTGTCCAGCCCCCACGACAATCCTCGGTCGAGGTGCTGGTACTGGTACTGGCTGCTGCTGGGTGGATACATCACGTCTGGCCTTCTTCGCTGGCGGGGGTGCCGGGCCTGCACACTTCTTGGCATGCTCTTCCAGCTTGTCTACCCTGGAATATTCTTTCCCGCAGTCTTTGCAGGCAAATGGGACATTAAAAAACTTACAGTTGCCAGCTGCTTTCTGCTGCACTGTGCCATTGAAGCTCCTCAATCTTCATCCCGCACTTCTTGCAGACTTGCACCTCTTCCCTGTGAGGATTATGGATGCAGGTCCTCTCGTGCTTCAATCCAGACTTCCGGGTGGCAAAAACCACAATGTAACACTAGCTATGGTATTGCACTTACCCCAGAGACAGGAGGAGGCGAAGGAAGTAGGAAACCCCCCGAAGTATCCACGTCGACACGGCCGCNATTGCACTTACCCCAGAGACAGGAGGAGGCGAAGGAAGTAGGAAACCCCCCGAAGTATCCACGTCGACACGGCCGCCCTCCATGCTGAAGACTTCAGCAAATAAAAAACCTGGAACAGACGGGTACGAATAATATTAATAATCTGGTCACGATAGGTTAATCCAAAAAAAATGTATAGTGAAGCTGAAAAAAATTTACAATTAATGCGCAAATACATATGCCAACAAAGTCTGTGTACCTACTCTGCTTCAAAGTAAAAATTATTCACATTTTTTTATAAATTTAATACTGAACTGTGTATCAGAACAAATACTTATATGTAANTTCAAAGTAAAAATTATTCACATTTTTTTATAAATTTAATACTGAACTGTGTATCAGAACAAATACTTATATGTAATTAGTTTTTCTCTGAATCATACTATAGGCAAGTTATTTATGAATGAGAATAATAGTTTTATAAAAAAAAAATCCTTGGCACAACACTTGAAAAAAAAATATTTTATCAACAAATGTAGTTACTTTTTAAAAATAAAATCCTTAAGAAAACCCACAAATTATGGTTACGAATAACATTAATGACGTGTACATAGCGTCAATGCCAAATAATTTGACGAAGCTGGAAAAAATGTTTAAACAATACACAATTGCATATGACAAGAATGCCTGTGTAACTACTCTGTCTCCAAGTATATTTATATACTGCATAGCAAAACTTTTTTAAAAATCTTTCATCAATATGAAAACATATTTCATCAGTGGGATTTAAGTTTTAAAACAGAATAATATAGTTGGTTTTTTTTTTTTTTTTTTCACTGAACCACATCTTATGCAAGGTATTTATAAATGTGAATAACAGTTTCTTTTTTAAAGCGACAAAAAAATTTTGCCAGGCAAATCACTCCATTTTTTGTCAACGAGTCTAGTTAAAAACCTCACAAACAGTTTTGCATGTACACAGCAGAGTTACATACCTGACGAAGAAAAGGATGACTGAAGTCACTCTCCTAACAACAATAGACTGCCTTGCTAGGGACTCCCGTGAAACAGACGATTTGACTCACAAAGGGGACTCTCTGGCGTCCTACCACGGAAGTCACTTCACCTGGACACAAGTTCACAACATTATGTAAAATAAAAGTCCAACAAGCACAAGAAAACATATTTGTCACATGGTCGTAAATACCCACTGCTTTTATTAGCGTGAAGTGCTGTGGTTTCCTTACGGACGTACAGACTTGACAGTAAGACGATAAATCAGCAACTCAATGAATTGACAGGACCTGTGACAGCTGATTGCGAATAACTACAAAGGATCAATGCGTGTTAAAAAAACAAATACGTAACTTTTAATTATCTCATCGGTGCTAGTACTTACTTTCAAAAGAATTCGCAACACGCGAGAACTGACAGTCGGTGTTGACTTGCTCCGATGTTGATAGACAGGCCAAGCACGAACCTTTGCCAAGGGACCGACGTACGGCTGTCAATCAGTGCGAAAGAAAAAGCGTCTTTAATAACTTTGCATTGTAACGCTCAGTACTCACACAAGACAATTTTATTGTAATATCGTTTGCATTGACACCTTATAAAAAAAGTTAAAACACTTGTTGCAAAACGAATTAACAAGAAACTGAATCAGTTATATATTTTAAATTAAAGAGTTCATTAGCAAGCAATCTGCATACAATTTGATGACAAATAAATTTAAGAGCTCGTTAGCAAACAAAATTAACAAGAATGATTAAAACTCGATTTAAAAAATTATAAATAACATACTTTAGCGACCGTGAAAACCCGCAATAACTTCCAAGCACAAAATGGCGACGAAGCACGAGGGTACTCGGATATGGAGAAGACAATCGCTGATATCAGTGTGAGAGATTTGGTGATGCTCCAGCCTTTATTTATCCAAGCCAAATGATGGGGAGGCACGGAGTTATTTAAGGAATATAGTACCTACAGGGTAGGGACCAACATGGGATACTTCCCCTCCCTCCTGGCCAAGCCATTTCACTGGCCAACTTCCCCTCCTTCCTGTCTTACTTATTTCATCAGAAACTATGTGAAATATAAGGTAACGATTTCGGCCAGATATTTTTATTGGTTGACTTCCCTTCCCACCCTACTTATTTTCTCATAAACTATTTATGGATGGTAGCAGAAGGAAAATACCAGGTGAATTTGGAACAACCAAATAGGTTGACGTCACAGGAAGGGGGGCTCTTTCCCCTCCTTTCCGGCAACATGTAACCCTAAATATTATTTAATTAAAAAAATTCGTTTGAAAAATAAAATTTAATTTATAAAAAAATTAAATATTGGCATGCTACGATGGATTATTAGTTATTATCTCAGTTTTCATACACAAATAATCGCAACGTGTCATCACATATTGTAATTTCAGTTATAAAAAGGATTTCTAGACCCCGAGACATTTGCCAGGTAGAGCGAGTAGCAGCAATGCGCGGCGTGAGACCTCGCGGCCTCGGCGCGCGCGGAGCGACACCATCTCCCACTATGACTGCGACATCTCACACCGCCGGCAGAGATAACGTACGCACCGCCCATCTTTGCGCTGTGAAGGCGACACCGTAAGAGCTGCGCGGCATCGTCGCGCGCGGCACCATACAGTCTCCCGCTTTGGCTGCGACATCTCACACCGCCCGCAGAGATAACGCACGCTCCGCCCATCTTTGCGCTGTGAAGGAGACACCGTGAGAGCCGCGCGGCCTGGCTGGGGGAAGAGAGATTCAACTCGCCTCCTTTTTATTATTTCAACTGAAACAATAAACTTAGCCCTAGTCCACACAGATCCAAATGTAATTTGAAACAGTACTCCGTCATATTCCATTGCATTGCTAGTCTTGCACCCAAATATTTAAACTAGAACCATAAAGACTGCATTTTCCCCTTTTCCCAGACTTTGAAACCATTAAAATATCACACATCATGTGCACAGAACTATGTATCAGTCCGTGCAAGAAAACGCTGCATATTTTAAGGAGCCAGTTATCGAACTGTATTCGCTTTCTGTTATTTTTTGAACTTATATATCTAATATATAAAATTCTCCCGTCACAGTGTTAGTCACTGAACTCCTCCGAAACGGCTGGACCGATTTTTATGAAATTTTTTATGTGTACTCGGTAGGTCTGAGAATAGATTTATATCTATTTTTACACCCCTAAGTAATAAGGGTGGCCACCCCCAAACAATTTTTTTTTATTGTTTGAACAAAATTTTAATATTTTATTTTTTTATTATGTGGCATCAAAAAATACATACCCTCCTAAATTTTCACCCTTCTACCACCAACCCTTATTNTATATATATATATATATATATATATATATATATATATATATATCAAATTCTGTAGTGCTCGTAACATCTGCCGAGATATACCTTAACCTATATTTTTAAAATATGTAAGCGGCAGGAACTTTAATAGATGCGGCGCAAGCATAATAACTCAGCTCAGGTAGGCAGGCAACTTAATATGTTACATCTCTGAACAAAAATACTGTTTCAAAACTATGGTTTTTATAGTGCCTGCATACACAAATACCGTAAATCCACGTATAGTAAATTATTTTCAAACAGTGTGAAACGCTGTTCTATTCGCAGGTTTTTGCAAAATCACCACAAGTTTTTGGTTGTGTTGTGTATCATAAGTTGTCATTAATTTACTGTCTAAATATAACTGTTACATATATTTTATATATGAATAATTAATATATATGTGTTATTAAATATGCTCACGAATATATTTCGTTATCCTTAATGTTATTTGTATGAAAGTATAACTTAAGCAAGGCTTCGGAATGGACTTCAATGTCTAGGCAAGCAACTGCTAACATATCGTAATATCCACGGAAAAAGATTAGGAAAGATTTACGCATAACGCAACACAAGATACGTGTTAAATAATATATCACATGCACAGCTACACCTCCAAGCTATAAAATTCAGCCCGAAACTTCAACGTTGTGAATGTTATTCGAGCGGTAACATACAAACAAATAGTCTTGAAATTAGATGTATTTTATGGCCTAAAAAACCCCTTTTGAAGAATTAATTACCCTAGATCTTTAGACGGCGGAAGTGCCTGTAAAAATGTTTCAACACTTGACAGTACACAACATGTTGGCGTTACTACAGAACAAAGTATTTTACAATTTGTACGCAAGGCTTCGGAATGGTCTATAATGTTAGAACCTGTATGGGAAAAGATGGGGAAAATATTTACGCATGATACGTGTTAAACAATAAAAAATGATGCGCTATAAACATGTAAAATTTGGCTCGCAAATCTCCACGTTGAATTTCTTTTAAGCTTTGACGTATCCACATGTATGTATGATCCGTATGTATGATTAAAAAACTATACTTTACGTTATCATTTCGCGTGAATGGCTCAGACATGTTTATCGCACAGACAATGAATCACATATATTGTCTGTAGTGTACAAAGTATAAAAACATTGCACAGTGTAACGAAATTCGACAGTGAACGTGGTAGGGGTATGACTCAGCGCGCATGCGCGTATAGTTGCGTGCACACGACAGTGAACGTTGTAGGGGTATGACCCAACGCGCATGCGCGTATCGTCTAGGTATATACAAACGCAAGGTACACAACATAGCACGTGGTTATATTTAAAACCGACAGAAAATCAGTTCATGTAATAAGCAAATTGAAAAATATTTCATTCATATAGTTTGAATTCAATTATGATATGGTAGAAGATCGGAATGAATGTAAGCGTGGAATTTTAACAAACATAAAAATATAACTTCTAATGCGCGTACATAAGAGCACATACCAATATTTTTTGTTCAAAAATAAACTGTTTTTTATTTTTGTGTGTAGCGAACATTTAAGTTTGCTTCTAGGTCGGAGAAAGCTAATTATAATTTAATTAAATGTTTTATTACCTTTTCCACATTAACAATATATTACAGAAGCCTTCAGTACTTAAGAAATGCTTAATCCATTCAGACTCAGTGAACGCAATTGTCTACATTACGCACGTTTAGGCAAATTTTGGTCTCTAATGATCAATGTTGTAACCTGTGGGTAAATTATTCGCAAACAGACTTTCATCTCTAGATCATAATTGATTCATATTACTGAAGCCGAAAAGTGACCACTAAACAAGTGAACCGACTTGAGTACAGCAAAACCTGAAAATATAAAATTAAGTGTTTAAGAAAGAGTAGGCCAAACCATTCAAACTTAATTGTATTATTTAAAAAAAATATATTAAATAATATAAAGGAAATTTTATGAAGAGTGAGCGAAGAGATTATGACGCCCCTTAACATCGAGGTCTTGAGCGCTGGCGAGGGCGACACTAAGTGGGTGTGGAGCAGCGCCGAAATGAAGGGGTGGGGGAAACGGGATATCTCCGAGAAAACCCACCAACCTGTGGCATCGTCCGGCACGGAGATCCGGGAGCGACCTATAAAATATATTTATTTACTTAGATAAAAAAATTTTCTCCTTAGAAAGTTACCAAAAAATATATTTATAGAAAACGCATTTTGAGCACATTCTGTAAAAACTTTTAATATTAAAAAAAATAGCTAAAGAAAAAATAAATAAAAAACTCAAATACATTTCCATACACTATTTATTTTAGACAGTCAATACAGAACGCAAAACACAATCATATGTTATCACACTTTTTTCTAAAATGTAACTATTCCACTTTATTTGTCTCTGGTTAAATGAAAAATTTACGCATTGCACTATTTAAGTAGACTGTCACATGCAAGACTAAGCAGTTCGCGAATAATGGTAAGCATTAGCTTCTTACAAAAGGCAGCACCAGTCACAGGATCATGGCGATGTCCATCGTATCGACCACTCACATCCCTGGTCACCAGTTGGTAATCCACCTCATCATAGCCACACTGCAGACCTTGCAGTTGAGTCCACGAGTTCCACGTCGCCAATGGAGGGACCACCGCCAACAGCAGGTCCAGCATTCACAGTAGGAATACACACTGCTGGACGGCGACGACGAATAGGCGCAGGTTCGTTTGCCAAGTTGGAGGGAGAATCAGCCATGGTGGGTACTGACACGAGTGTCTGGTGCTGACGCTGTACTCGGCAGCGTCTGGTCGTCTGGCTGGCGGCTTCGTTCTTGGGCAGGTATGCTGGGAAGGTTTGTGCCCCACCTGGGGCAGCTCCACGGCACAGTCTGGTGCGCGGTTCGTAGCAGACGTCTGGGCAGAGGCGATGAAGGTGCAGGGCAGCTGCGTCTGTGGCGTCATGTGGAACATGACGCAGGCTGATGGTCCCAGACATTCCTATTGAAACTGCGTTGGTTCGCAGACGACTGGGTAATGCATGCCATGGACTGCATGCCACTACCATCGCAGGTCTCGGTGTAGGTGTGCAGATATCCATCTGCTGCGATGGAACTGTATTCAAGGTTGCCATAGTCGCGCTTGCCACTTACATAAATGTCCGTAAGACAGAATTAAGTTATGGTGACAATCAGAACTGTAGGCGGCGAATAAGTGAGCGCACTTATTTTCCTCATCTTATATACTGTGGGCGCCGATCAGGTGTGCAACCATATGAAAAACTAAATTCTCTTATATTTTGTGTGACTTCATGTCTAGTCATAGGCAGCAGATTCACGATCCAAGGACGAGACACGCCATTTGCGCAGCATCTGTGCATTCCTCCACGCGCGTGTCCAGTCAGGTTCTGACCTGTCGCAGACATGTCAGTGATGATCGTCGTAAAGTTTCGCCANGATCCAAGGACGAGACACGCCATTTGCGCAGCATCTGTGTATTCCTCCACGCGCGTGTCCAGTCAGGTTCTGACCTGTCGCAGACATGTCAGTGATGATCGTCGTAAAGTTTCGCCAACTCGCGCAGCGAAGGACAGCCATACTCTAATTGCACATCGATGATTTCCAATTCATTTTTGCACAAGTCGTTCAGGCGTTTTTTCTGCTCGGACCCTGCCACGTAAACCACTCCTTGTGGATACTGCATCAGCAATTCGCGCACCATGTTTCCCACTTGATGGTACCGAATTTTGCCTTCATCCCACTCAAGTCCGTGGTAGTACTTGGTCAGACAGTCGTTCGTCTTCTTACTTTTCTCGTCGAACAGTTTCCACGAATATGAGGGGGGGCGGGCGGAATGAACGCATGCGCGTTTTGCCATCGTCGTCGTAGGACACTGCGATTGCCATTTCCTTGATCACGTAGCCGCTCTGGCTTTAGAAGCCTTGAAGGTAACAGTGCATACTCATACAAACAGAGGGGAGAAGCAGTGATCATCNTAGCCGCTCTGGCTTTAGAAGCCTTGAAGGTAACAGTGCATACTCATACAAACAGAGGGGAGAAGCAGTGATCATCATGTTTATACATGCTCAACTCACCATGTTCACCAGCTCCGAAAAGCAGTCGTATCTCACTACTTTGTTGTGAAAAATCAAACAGCACGCAGCAGAGTTCACAGGCATGTTTTCCTTGGAAATTATTTCTATACGACCATCCACCACAGCATTTTGAACTCGCTCGTTTTGTTTTGATATGTCGAAGACCCGCAATGGTGCAGTTTCAAGGAATCTTTGTAGGCTCGNTTTTGAACTCGCTCGTTTTGTTTTGATATGTCGAAGACCCGCAATGGTGCAGTTTCAAGGAATCTTTGTAGGCTCGGGGCGGGTTAGAAATCGTTGTCATAGTATACAGATAATACGGTAAAGTAAATCCTTATTGGTAGAAGGAGGTGTTCAAATCCACGTACGGATAGCTCTCGCTATTCAAAAATATTTTTACGTTTGGACAAGGCCGTGGTCGAAGGTCAATTTGTCTGTCGAGATGTGGTGCTGGTTCGCTTGAAATGTCTGTATGACATAGCAAGGGTTTTCTGTGCTTGAAGACTTTTCACGACCCAGTGGTTTCGCGTGGTAGTTGACAGGACCGGGCAAGTAACCAAACTCCAACTCCTGAAGGTTATGTCGATGATTTTATCTTTCTGGTGTAGTTCAGCAGCTTCATGCGTTCGCAGGTGCTCGGAGTCACGTGGGGAACGAACCACTCCATGTTGGTCATGGTTACAGCGATAGGCTGCGGGTTTTCTCCGGCTCCCAACACAACATTGAGATGCGAGGTGGCTAGCATTACCACCAGTGCTTGCTTGGCAACTATAATTATCTTCTTATAATATTCGGCGAAAGCAAGTAGCATCGATACTGGCACGCACACCTCGAACCTACCTTCTGCGAAGATGGGAAATTTGTATCCATCTTCCATTCCCCAGCCTGCTTTTTTACCATGTCGAGATTTTTAGGTGTGAGAGAGAGGTAGATTTTTATGGTGGTGTTTATGCACACATCCTGCATTTCGTCAATAGTAACACAGTTCAGTTCGTATATTACTAGCTCCAAAAGGTGGATTATACCATTGCGAACGAACATGGTGGTGGTACGGTGGGTCCTGTATTCTGTCGTGAGCGTACCTCAAATGCGCAGGAATGGTTGCGAACACAGGGTATAAATATCTTGATGATGTATCGGGATTCGAACGGCACGCCCGATGGCGTAGGGGCCTGTCAAATATGGCTACTAGCAATGCAGCTCAAATTTGTAGATTCTGTCGAAAAATTCTGCCTGCTGGGTCATGTTAAATACATTGTCATCTTCCAAGCCTGTTCACATTCAACCCTAGGCTACGTAGAAACTCCTCGTTAGCACATGTTAGCACACTGGTGTCTCGAGCTCTACTGGTCGCATGTTTGGTGCTGTGCTCGAATGTATGCACGGTTCGTCATGCGAAACTCAATCCCATCGTTTCAAGTTGCAAGCACAAATTGATTTCTTCGTTTCTGAAGTCTATCTGCTAATCGTCATGATCGACGATCCTCACGACCACTTTGTGCGCGCTCTTCGCGATCATGTGAACGTAAATTATGCTTTTCGGAACTTCGACCAGTTTAAACCCTGGTGGGGCCGTCGGCGCGAACTCGTGCGGCGTATTGTCGGTTATACCATAGATACAGCAGCTGTTTATGCGTATCATGCTCAGAGGAAATATGTTCACCGGTCGCGAAGATTCGTACATTTTACCAGCTTCGTAGATTCGCGTCTCAAAACCCAGCATTGGTCCAATGTTATCTCTTTCGGTATAATGGATACCAGCACTGCTAAATATTTCTGCCTTCAGCATGTTTGGGTTACCACAAAGGTTAGAAAGTCACGCCCGATGGCGCGGATTTCTTGATGGATTTGGCGATGTCCTTCAGTTCGTATGTGCCAGTGGGAATGCTTATTTCCTTCACATACCCTGCCACTACATGCCGGAAAGCAGAATTCACGTTTTCTTCTATGTTTTATATGGAGTTTTAAGTTTGAAAATCCATAAGTCCGACGACCCAATCACCTTCCATCTCCAAGGGCGGGTAAATCGTCGTCCTCAGCTAGGATGTATTACCACTTAGAATGAAGGACACTGGCATACCGACTAGGGAATATAGGCGTGACCATCTTTTATGTAAAAAGGTTAACGAACAGTTATTCGCATAAGATTTCTTTTCATTCCACCACACCAGAAAGTGAAGACACAAGTTTCCACAGTTCTTCTTGTGTGTCATATGCTCCATATTTTAGTTGTAAGTCAGTTTGCAATTTTCCAGGTACTGCTGCATTTCGGGTGGAGGATGGAAATTCCCAAAACTGTCGTACTATACTGCACGTTTGTCACATTTGACATACATTACCCAGTGAGTGCCGGGCCCAGTTGTCGTGTCCAGCTTGATTACGGCGCATTCGTCATGTTTGGTTTTAGGGGGCAAAGCATCTCGCATGAACACACCGCGAAAATGAGATATCTTCAATTTGCGTGCAAACAGTTCCAAATCCATATTCGTGTGCGGTCGTTTCGGTAGAGATTTCATTAGCGCCTCGTCCTGTTGCGATGCTTTTGCACACTTCCCTCCTAGGTAGGGCCGTCGTATGTTAAGTCCTTGGCCGTTTTTTCCCCAAGGCGATAGCTTACAGTTTACTGTTGTGGCGGTGGTTTTCCTCCAACTTCTTACGCTTGTTTGAGTCTCGTTTCACCTCACTAATGATATTCGTTACGTCCCCGGCGCTACCACCTAGCACACACCGATTGCAGGTTTCAAGGCGGGAAGGAACCGTCCTGACATTTTCTACTCTCTCCTCTTTGAACTCGTCTCGCCTTCTTCGCTTCCACGCACATCTTCAGCTTGGCTTTCATCGCGTTGGAAATGCCCCACGCGGCTATTTTTTCACCGAGGCTGGTGTCCGATGCGCTATGTATTTTGTCCGCCCTATGCGCGAGTATCTTGTCTGCCTGGTGCCTGGATTGCAGATCCTTGTGCTGGGAACAGGCGATATCGTGCCACTTGCACGCCTCGTCCAGCGCGTTGATGCCCGTATTGCCTCGTGCGAACCTTTTACCTAGCTTGGTTCCTGGCCCGCAGAACCCGTATATGGGAATGTGCAGCTCGAAAGGTAGATTGATGATTAGCGTATCGACGATCTCTCTTCCAGATTTTATCTTTATTCTACGCGCCATCACACGCTAATCCGCTACGAACCCATGTATACCCGACCTTTATCCTTTTTGTTTCAGCATCCATCTATACTTTAAACAGAATGGACATAAAGTGCTAATGAACCATCTTCTTTGTCGTTTCTGCGGTATAGCTTTTACAGATTTGCGGAATTTACAAAGACATAAAATAACGACCCGCAGAATGAAAAGTTCAAGTGTGACTTTTGAATGCAAAATCTGCCAGAGGCAGTTTCCTCGGGGTGATATTTTGAAGAGACGTTCAAAACTTTGCAGCACTGATTCTGTGCGATCTCCGCCCACTCCGCATTCAGCTCTGCATGCTCTACAATCGGCACTGCATGCTCCGCTCTCTCTCCAATCAGCTCCGCAGGATAGCAGTGGTAACATACATATTACCAAGTGAGATGTTACTCTTCCCATATGCATGCATGCTGAAGATATCGAAACCTCACACGATGCACATAATGGCACGCTTTTGCCCAATTCCGTGAGTGGACTTATTTGCGGACCGTCGGGTTGCAGTAAAACGTGTGTGCTTCTCAGCCGTTTGGAGGAACCGAATGGTCTTAGGTTGGAGATATGGACCTGTACTGCAAATCACTCCAGCAACCGAAATACCAGTACCTAGCACACGTACTGCAGGCCGTGGAAGGCATGCGCTATTTCCCTTGCAGCGATAAAGAAGTTGTGACACCGAGCGAAGCATTGCAAAACTGGGTGTTTATTTTCGACGATGTGGCATGTGAGAAACAGAATTGTATTTAAGAGAACCTTAGTATGGGTCGGCATTCGGAAAAAAAGACTTAAACTCTTAAAACATATAAACTAATATGTCCTATCACTGTACAACTTCCTCGTCAACATTGAAAGAAATCGATATTTTATTTCCCTTAATACGTCATAAAAACTGTAGCTACCTTACAAAATGGCTGAGAAATAAGGCTTTACATAGACAATTTTGATGAATATAATTTAAACGGTCAGCATCCATAGTTAATTTAAAATTCGTTTTGTAGTTTCGTGGAAAAAAAAATCTGAGCCAAAATTTAATGGCCGTCAATTTTAAAATACGTGTTTGACATTTTCAACATTTATCCGGTTATGGCCTGCAATAGTGCTTCTAGTTTGCCAAATTTGGTAGAAATCGGATGCTTTTTGGTGATATTGCATAATTTTAATTTGTCGTGTAATAATACAATTTTACAAAATGGTGGACAAAAGAGATTTTGTGTAGGCATATTTGGTTGTTGTTATATATACAGCAAGTATGCAAAGATTCATTCGAATGACTTACATGGTTTCGACGATATAAAATATAAAACTAAAATAGCTATATGGTTATCATTTTGAAAATAAGCGTCTGACATACCTAAACATGTCAGCTAACATTATTAGCTGCCGCAGTACTGCATGTTGCTATATTTGGAAAGAATGGGTCAATTGTTTCCCTAGATATGGCATGAAATCTTTATCTATTTGTGTGGCACTGTCTTACAAAATGGAGAACAGAAGTGACTCTGTGTAGACGCATTTGTTGTTTGTTATATATGTACTCCCAGCGTACAAAGTTAGGTTGGAATTAATCACGTGATTTCGAAAATATACCATACTATCCTAAAAGAGTAACATTGCCGCCATTTTGATAATAACTGTCTCAGATACATGAAAAATATTTGTACAAATCAACTGCCGCAGTAATACTTGTTTGCCAAATCTGGTAGCAATCTGTCACGTGTTTCCCGAAATATTACATGAAAACTTTATTAATTCATGTACCATTAATTTAGGAAATGGCACACAAAAGTGACTGTTTTCGGCTTATATGTTTATTGTAATAGATACTGTCGGCGTACAAAATTTTGTTGAAATTAGTCAAACGGTTTGGTAGTTATACCAAATAAACATAATATTTGGATGGCCGCCAATTTGAAAATATCTGGCTAATATATTGTATTTGCTTACATTTGCCTAACCTACCTGCCAAATTTAACGAAAATTTGTTTGGGTCATTTTTGAGATATAACGTAAATGCTTTATTTATTCACATGGCGAAATCTTCCAAAATGGCGGACCAACAACAATATTCACTTCTGAATTCAATACTTATAACTTTCACCGTCAGCATTCAAAATTTTGTTCAAATCTGTTTAATAGTTTCCGAGATATGAAATATCACCCTACATTTTAAAATGCCCACCATTTCGAAAGTAAGTGCCCAGCGTGGTCTAAAACTATAAAAGTCAGGTGTCCTTATGTTTACCGTGTTTGGTGAAATTCGGTACACGAGTTCAAAAATTGAAAAGGGGGAACACACACACACACGCACAGAAACACCCAAAATAACACACAGATCCACACGCATACACACAACACGTCAGTGATCTCATCAGCGTTTCTTTTCTTCGGGAAGAACGCCAAAAATGATAAAATAGAGGTTGGATCAGGAAAGGCTCCCTATTAGGTGTATCGGTGAGTAGTTTTACAATAACATGAACATATTCCGGGAAAGGATATTCTTATAAGATGATGCTGCTGAGATTTGTAATAGTGACGTCTAAGATCTCGTGAATTACTACAATGATGATTTTGTTACTTGCAACGTTAGTCAGAACAGACCATAAATTAAACTAGTTTAATTGTGTTTTACATAGCAGCTCTTTTGTTGTCAGTCTTGTTACGTTTATATCGCACATACTTGTGCCAACTGCAGAGAAAATGTCTAATTTTACAAGCAATAATGATTATCCTGCAACCCACACTAAGCAAAGGGTAAGTGTTCAGACACTAGATGTTGGAATTGAATGCTAACTTTAGAAATAATTGCTTGGTCGAAATATCAATGCAATATATTCTTCCTCCTTTACAAAAATGCTGAGTTCATTACCTGAGGTAAATGTACATATCCTTACCGAGTTCATTGACAATGACTTTGCAGATTTAATGGGTTACATTCCAACAAGGTGGCTAATTTTGAGGAGGGCAGTAGATATATATATATTTTTTTTTTATTATTATTATAAATTTTTTTTTTTTTTTTTTTTTTTTTTGTTAAATATTCATTAAGCTATTTTGAAATGTGTGTCAGAATTACAATGCCCTGTGTTTTTGAGGCAAGATTTTCCGGAATGAAAGTGAAGTAAAGGAATTATAAAAAAATTATGTTATTTTATATTAATGTTTTTAAGCTTTTCAAGGGTCATATAACAGTTATGGGAATAAGTAATTATATAATATCTGAAACATTTAAGTAATGAGCAAATTAAGAAATAAATTAAAAGTAGGTTACAAGATATTTTTTCCCCTCAGAAAGATCACATATCAGCATTTTAAAAAAAAAAAATCAGATTCAACACTAGTTAAATTATTTGACTTTGAGGATCCTTTTAATTATTTTAAGCTGTAAAAAATCTGCCCAGAATTTAATGAAGACAATTTGTATAAATAATTATGTTCATATAGAGATTTTTATGGACAATGAATAATAAAAAATTTTAATGGTCTGAAAAGTAATGTGTAAAATATTTCAGGTAAAATATTTTATTATATATCCCTAACATGAATATATTGATTCTACATATTTTGAGTGTTTCTGTCTTGAATGCTTTTGTAAAGAGGGTATTTTCAACTTTAAATAAAACAATTAATAGTGAAAGAAATACGAGTTTTCCAACACTGATAATGAAAGAATTTCAGATTGCAACGGAATGTGACTTGTCGGCAGTTTTATGATCGAAATGAAAACAATTTAAATTTCTTGCAAAATGCCAAAATAAAAAAATGTCGTAAAAATGACGACTATTACAGTCACAAATGTGATATCTACTATNTTTCTTGCAAAATGCCAAAATAAAAAAATGTCGTAAAAATGACGACTATTACAGTCACAAATGTGATATCTACTATATAAAAATAAGTCGGGTTTTCCTTCCTGACGCTATAACTCCAGAACGCACGAACCGATTTCCNATCTGTCATTCTAGGTCAGAGTATTAAACAAACTCCAAAAACTTATCTCAGTTTTTGACGCGGCTGACGAAGGTTACAATATTTATCCTGTATGTCATTTCATACATGGGTAGTTCATTTTATCCCTCAGTCACAACACACTGGGTTGACTATGTCTCTATTATAAATCTCGTTAAATCTGAAAACAGAAAGAAGTATTCTGAGACTTGTAAAATATGAATCTGTTACAATTGACTGGAATTTATAAATTTCTTTGTCATTAACATTAAAAATAACCTCCATGGTTAAACCATGGATCGTGTTTGTGTCAATACTTAGAAGAGGAAGCAAACAGATTGTGAGGAGAAAATCGTTGAGCAACTTGCAGTCGAACACGTTGATAAGTTGCAACAGAGTGAAGGTCTGCTCTCGGTGTGCTCCCAGAGGCTCCATGGTCGCCGTCAGTTCAGCGTGGTACTGCCTTAGGAGTGTATCGACTTGGTTCGGCCTAACGTATTCACTTGCACTACCGATGATGAACTGGATCAAGTCTATCACTGGAGAGTTGTAGCTGCTACATTGAATGTCCACTAACATGATCGCCTCCGCCTCTCTGCTGGACTCGGAGTAGCGGTACATCACATTGTAGACGCCGAAGTCACCGTGGTTCAGCACGTTAAAGCCACTGTCGTCCCTCTTCCAAACACGATTCAGACAGACCCTCATACACCGTCTTATAGCGATATTGTACCCGATATGGCCAGTTACGCCCGAACTTCGGCCAAGACTCAATTTCCTGTCAGTCATCTTATTCATGACTTCGTTGAAACCCTCCTCTTTGAATGAATATTTGTTAAAACAGCGAATAAACACTGGTCTTCGCGCTGGATAATTGCGGAGGATGCATGGAATCTTGCGCATGCTTTGAATGCAAGCAAGCAGTGTTTCAAGTCCAAGCCATTTTTACGTTACGACTCCTTAAAGCCTTCGGAGACAGATCTTCTACGGCTTGCAGGTAGCTGGGTGTTCTATGGGTGTAATACACTCGCGCGCTGAATTCTGAGTGACGGCCAGGCAGTGCCCTGCAAAGGAGGACTGACATTATAGGGAGAATCTCTTCAAGCATCTGTATCTCTCAAATGAAAAGGCTGGATTGCTGGATGATGTCTGCACTGAAGATGTTCTTCGGCATAACCTTGACGATGAGCGACAGTGTACGCTGAAATGTGTCTCCACGTCTTGTGTACGTCACGGTCTCTCTACTGAGGCAGCTGCCTCCATAGGTCATTGTTCAGCTCGCGCAACTCTAGGCAGGTCAGGACCAAGGATGCTGTCCTTCTCCACATACCTCATTATCTTATACATTAGCTCCACGGTTATGTCTCCAGTTGACGTAATATTCTTCTCCAATCTGTTTGAAAAAAAAAACAAGTGATATATTCTGTAAGTTTTTAATTTATATTAATTTTACAGTTATTGTTGATTTAATCTGTGTGTTTATATGATTTCATAATTAAGCCACACTCGTGCAAGAAAGAAAATTTAAATCGCATTTAATTTCGCAGTTACAAATAAAATAAAATAAAAAAAAATATATATATATACATATATATACATATTAAACTCGACCAGCAAAAATAAACTTGAAAAACTTACTATATAAATTTATGATAAAATAGTATCATTCGAATAATAATTTACTGCTCTTATTTAACAATTAACCTTTATAGTCGGTACAAAGTTTCGTGTCGAAGAACCCACAGATTTAAGTGAAATTTGGCACACAGTTATGACGATATTGTTTTTCTACTTCCATGTTTGCCTTTTTCAATTTATCAGTCTTTATTTATTATTTATTTCCAAATTTAAATAACAATAATATATAATTTTATAAAAGAAAGAGTTAGTGATTGTTATGCCGCTAACAAAACACAATACTGAATGGAAAAATTGTCAACAGCTAGTTAAAAAGGCAAAGGAGTTTTGGTTAGCATACGTGTATGAATTTTTACATGTAGCTATTCCTTGAAAATAATACCATCATAAATTAAAAAAAGACATTCTTCAATATAGTTTATTGAAATATGCTAACTTACATTATAATGTAGTAAGCCAATTTAATTAATTTATTTTCTGTCTACAAAATTAGTATAGCAACTAGAAATGAACCTAATGTGAACCGATTACAATTTATTATTATAATTTAAATATGACGTGAGATCGGTCTCTACCCGAGAGATCACTCCATCCATTTGAATTTTTAGTAATCTGCGAATTTAAGGAAAACTTTCCCTGCCAAAACAGAATTCTTGTTTATAATGTGTTTATATTTAATGAAGATATATTCCGAAGGTACTCCAATACCCGACAAGTCATTGACCTTACAGAACAGTGCAGACATACCAACTGAACTGCAAACTTATTTGTGTCACGATATTGATTTTGCCAGATTTTGTAGAATTAATATTGTGTCGTAATTATTATTTCTTAGTTCTCTTGTCTTGTCTGTACTGCAGTGTAAAGTCAATGATATATTTTTGAAACGTGTGAATTGATATAAATCATCGTCTCGACCCAGGCTAAATTTCGCAGATGATTCAAGAACATGGGGCTCCACATGTGAGAGTACGGCGTATACTGCAATGTAGGAAAAATATAGATTCCGCTTATTTAAAAAGATAATAATAACAGAGAAGTTATTAAACGGGGGCAGCAGTTGTGAATCGCCAGATGTTCTAAACAGCTAAGCACTCTTGAAAGGATGCCAACTATTTTCGACACGCGCAAGAAAATAATGGCGAGAAGTGGTGATGAAATTCCTGCGTCTAGCTGCGAACTATTTGCACTTTATTGTAGTGAGATTTTACCCTCCGTTCTTGATCTAACCGACGTTGAGCACAATGCAAAATCAGTTTTCAGTAAGGACGTAATTTTTTAGGAGTTAGAAGCACACTTTTTTCGATTTCTGCACATTTATATTGACTTCTATTGTAATGTAATTAACATTTTTAAGGAAGTAAATAATAGACTAAATATGAGTTATATAGCTTATTCGTCTTCTACGCATGCACCCAACATTGACCTACCACAAAGGAACAAAACCTAAGTCACATGCTCAACAATGATGGACGTGTTTGTTTATATCTTAATTTTTAAATGACAAGCACTGTTGTATTAATAAAACACTTTTACCAATTTTAATTCAATCAAACTGCATTACAAATTGGTTAGAAGAAGTATAAAAACATCTAAAAGCTTTTGTTTTCTAAACACTATTCTAACCTCACATTAAATCCACGCCGTTTATGCTAGTCGTGTAGACAGAAAATCAGTTCAATGCTGTAACATGGGGTTTGGTTGCGTGCAGACAGCGATATCGGTCTACTTAATATTTCGTCTATGAGTTAAATACGTTATTATTTCTCAAATTCATGCTTTTATAAGTATTAAAGAGAAACGCTGATTTTAGTAGCAATAGATTTTCATATTACATGCTTAAGTATACGCCAAGTCTTAAAACTATTTTTTTTAATTCGGTGCCAACTTAACTGGAAGCCTACACGCCAGTTTGTACTGTGGCATACGTTAAGTAATGGGCAGTAATTTTTTTCAGAGGTTAATTAATTATTTTTTGTTTTTGTGTTCGAGGCACAGCAATATGGGCGACAATAACACGCGAGCCTAGCGCTTGATCGCTCTTACTCGCAAGGCTGTACCGGCTTGCAGTACTTCCGTCGTCATGTGTTTCTTTGCTAATTAGATCTGTAACAATGCGACTTTATTATACGCAATGAAAGCCNCGACGCTGATGTACGTTGAAATGCCCAAGTATTACACTTGGAATCAATCAACAAAGAAATTCCAACGTCGCAAACTAGGAACCCCAGTTCCAAATTGGCCACAGGTGTTTTCCACTGATGCACTAGGTCGCATGTATACTGTTCATCCTAGAAATGATGAATGTTTTTATTTGCGACTGCTGTTGGTACATGTACGTGGACCAAAATCATTCGCGCATTTGAAAACTGTGAATGGCCACCAATGCCAAACATATCGAGAAGCATGTCAACTATTGGGTTTGCTGGAGAACGATTCTCAGTACTTCCGTCGTCATGTGTTTCTTTGCTAATTAGATCTGTAACAATGCGACTTTATTATACGCAATGAAAGCANCAGTACTTCCGTCGTCATGTGTTTCTTTGCTAATTAGATCTGTAACAATGCGACTTTATTATACGCAATGAAAGCCCACAGATGTCGTTAGGACTGTACGGTTTTAACGTTTCTCCAACCTCTTAAGTAAACTATGTAAGCAAGCTCTAATTTGTGTACAATTTTTACGATTATTTTTCTTCGAATACACATAATATGATAAAAATAAACCCGTACATGTTTGGACGATCGGTTTTTATCTCTTTTTTTTCAACGACAGGTCGTATTGCCAAGATATTTATTTGCTGAGATGCACGTAAACTCACAAACAACGAATGACGAATGTACAGAAATAATGTACGGACAACTAACTCCTAAGGATATTCAACAATCTGATCTCCACTCTCTTTTAGTGAAAGCGGATTTGGGCATTCCTCTGTCTATGCTTTTCAGGATATTTTTATAATTCGGTCTTCGGTCATCATTCATATGCCAGTAGCACATTTCAGATCTCCATATTGTTAGCGTGGATTCCTATGAAGCCCAACATAGCTGCTAAAAGCCACTCTTCCGCTGACTAGTCAAAGAGAGAAACTGTTCCAAAAGCCAAATGCAGTCACATCTGTGTCCCTAGTACATGGTGTATGAGCTACTGGCGTGTTCTAGCATGTTCTTATACTGATAGACATCTTCTCACAGTTGAGTAATTTCTTTCACCTCCAAGAAATATGCAAGTCTACTTCAAAAATAGGTTTTTTCGCTGTGCTATTAACAGTGTAGAGTCAAAAAGAACTTTAATGCTTGTTTGTATGTCTTTTACTCTAAGTACCAAGAGTTAGATTAAATTTATTACGGCTTTATATTTTCCAGCCTTTTTGGACCGCTTCCTCATTCACATTCTTCTAAATGCGTGAGTCTTCGCGGTATCCCTTCAAACCCTCAGTAACTTGGACCAGACATACAGAACAAACATTTATGTTGGAAATTATAACTATGAAAGTGTTTCTGTTTTGAAATTGTACAGTCATAGACCGAATTTTAATTATTTACAACACAGCTATTCCCCATGTTTTATTCGTGTATGGTGTTCCCAGCCTTAAGCTGAATTGTTTTTCCGGTCGTGTTGTCGGGGCGTTGTTTGTGTGGATTTATTTGCACACAGTTTGTAGAAGCTTCTTCTCCTGTCGCCCAGTGTCCTGAGTTTCAATTTGTTATATTCGTGGACTGCAACGTAACTTTGAGATCTCGCTCCTCATTTGCTGCACCTGGAGGCCGCCACACAGCGATCGTCTGACTTGGAACCTGTGAACACGGCTCTCAGGCTGCCTGCGTTCTGCCTACCTTGCAGAAGTTTGCTGTGTGCCGGNCTGACTTGGAACCTGTGAACACGGCTCTCAGGCTGCCTGCGTTCTGCCTACCTTGCAGAAGTTTGCTGTGTGCCGGTCATTGCTACTTCTCACGTTGCCTATACTGCCCCAATAACTTCCATGATGTCTGTGGGTTGCCTATACCTCTACTGAACTGTGAGATTTATCGGAAACAGTAACAAGATAACATTCCATAAATATTTTTAATCTAGTACTTATATGACATTCAAATACTGTAGCCAACAAATGCTTTATTTTTTATGCTCAGGTTTCTGTGTGCAGGATGCCATCAGTGGGATTGTTGGTGGTTGACCTGGTAATGAGTTAACTAAAACAACAATGATTGTAATAGCAACGCTACAACACAGCGGGGGAAATGCACTATTAAGAAGTTGTTACAGTAACTTTCCTAACATAGTTGCGACGGCAAAATTGGTACGTCCCTCAGTGTCTGTAGTTTGTTTAAATTTGTTAGCGGTAGTGAGCGATGGCCGGTGAAGAGGAAGTGTGTGGCGACAGGCTGGGGCGCGCGGCGGAGCTGGAGGTGCGACGGCGCGATGAGCTGCACAGGACGAGGCTCGCCGTCGCCGAGCTAGAGGAGAAGCTCACTGGACCACCCACAGACCTGGTGATACTGCGCGTGAAGCTGCGCGCCGTGCAGGCCGAGAACGTCGAGCTGGAGAAGGAGCTTGCGCGCCTCCAGCACGAGCACGACACGGGCGTCTGCGAGCGTGACACCTGCGTCGGCTACCAGGACCGCACCACGCGCCTCTCCGCCTTCGTCCGCGCCACCTTCGCCGAGTGCGCCGACCGCTTCGCTGACGTGGACAAGACGACGCAGCACGTCGTGGGCAAGCTGGTGGGCGCGGCGAACGCGCGCACCTTCCAGTGCCTTCAGTCGCTGCTTGCGAAGTTGACGGAGCGGCCGGCGAGGTCGGTGCACCGCGACAAGGTGTTGGTGCGAGACGTGGTGGTGCTCGAGCAGAGGATCCTGTCGAAGTACCGCAGGCTGCTGCACGAGCAGGAGAAGCTACTGCGGCAGCGCGACGCCGGGATGGAGGTCGGCGACAGGGCGCCGCAGACGACGGGAGGCTACGGCGTGCCGGGGTTCCCCGGCATCACGACGCCCCCGCAGCAGGTCGCGTCCGTCTGTGCTCTGCTGGAGCACATCAAGCAGCAGTTGTTGACGGAGGCCACCCTGTGAGCTGACCACGATCCCTACACAGGAGCGACGATCCCTCAGAGAAGAGATAAGGTTGAATGGCAGCTGGAATCCTGGTTACTCCGCAACCATCAACACACGTGAACGTAAAACATTTTCCCAATTTAACATAAAACCTAATGAAAGCTATCTTCGCGGTTCGAATTACATTTTAAAGAAGATAGTTCAATTTTAACCATTGCAAAATATTATAAATGAAATAANTATCTTCGCGGTTCGAATTACATTTTAAAGAAGATAGTTCAATTTTAACCATTGCAAAATATTATAAATGAAATAAATTAATTTAATGGTTTTCTTTTTTAATTTATTTTAAAAAGCGCTTTGAATCTGTTAATTATCTATGAAGTTCATTGATATTTGATTTCCTTATCAAAATTTTCGAACAAAATTTGTTTGCAAGAAAAATGAACTTTCGTCTAGTGTTTTGCATGATCTCATAAGAAATTATCTATAAAAAGTTCACGGAAAAAAATACTAACCTATGTACTGTTTTTCTTAACAAATTTATAAATTTGGCCATATAATACAAAGTTAAAGACTTGGAAGCACGAAATTTTGNTGTACTGTTTTTCTTAACAAATTTATAAATTTGGCCATATAATACAAAGTTAAAGACTTGGAAGCACGAAATTTTGAATAAACCATATATATTACATACCATTTTAATATGGCTTTGGATTCATGTAGATAGCACGAATAGTTTGCGAAGGACAATTGAACTACTGGAATAATCGTAANTTAATATGGCTTTGGATTCATGTAGATAGCACGAATAGTTTGCGAAGGACAATTGAACTACTGGAATAATCGTAAATTTGGCTTAGGAAGTGCTGCTGTTGGTGTGTGGTGGCGTATTCTGCAACTACTAGCAGTGGCCACCTGCCGGGAATGGAAACTTGTCAGATATGTAGACGAAGTGTCCAGAAAGTGTCTGACGCTTGACAACCAGCGAATGATGAATGGCTACATAAACAGTACCGTGTAAAGCAGCATTTTCATAGCACTATCTCCGTATTGCCACGTATTTCGTAACAGCATTCGTAAGAAATACACCAGTTTGCAGCATGTAAGACTGCTTTTGAAACCAATTACTACGACATATTGTATCAGGTGATGCTGTAGGCGAAAGAATCATAACATAACCAGTGCGATTTTACTGAAATGCCTCAACTCGAATACGAACACGTAACCAGTCTACACACGGGAACAAGTTATTAATTGTTGTTTATTTAAGCCTCTGCTTCATATTATGAGTCGGGAGGAGGGGGAAGTATATAGGCCTGTGATTAAAAATAACATAACTTTACACTCAAAAATAGTACAGCCACGTATTATTCAAGATTCTAAAATAGGATGTTTTGTACTGCAAAGTGGTGCCCCAGCTAACTATGCTGCCCATATAAGTTTACTACAGTGGAATAATATTGTCACATATGTCGAGCTAGTTATTTATCGTCTTACGTGCCGTGATGCCTAAACATTCAGTTGCATATGTACCTTTGTACCTCTTTTTCCATTGTTANTATTTATCGTCTTACGTGCCGTGATGCCTAAACATTCAGTTGCATATGTACCTTTGTACCTCTTTTTCCATTGTTACGCCACGGAATAAGAAAAAAAAACGTAAAATACATACCACCTGCCTCGAGCAGTATGTCGAGTGCGGCTATGTCGCACATTCAGTGGAAAGAAAAATATTCCAGTTTATTTGCGGAACGTACGAAATATAACATTTAATTCACATTCANCATATGTCGAGCTAGTTATTTATCGTCTTACGTGCCGTGATGCCTAAACATTCAGTTGCATATGTACCTTTGTACCTCTTTTTCCATTGTTTATGTCACGGAATAAGAAAAAAAAACGTAAAATACATACCACCTGCCTCGAGCAGTATGTCGAGTGCGGCTATGTCGCACATTCAGTGGAAAGAAAAATATTCCAGTTTATTTGCGGAACGTACGAAATATAACATTTAATTCACATTCAAATGATGAATTTAAAAGATTAACAAGAACCCAGAAATTGATAAATGGCTGAATATAATTTAATAATCGTAGTTCAATCATATGAATTTGTAAATATTTAGTTGGTAAATATAGTAGGTAATAATTCTGTGTTGATTAAACTACTTAATTTTTTTTTAACACAAATTTGTGGTTTGGTTGTTTTACCACTGGAAATGTAAGAACTATTTGACAGTTCTCTTTTACAACGTGGACCTGCTTATGGAAACCATTTCACTGTAAGCCTTTTCAGTCTTAATTTCTTATGTCGGACATTTTATTTGAAGTTTATACTGCACCTAACGTACATCGCTCTTGTATACAGAATTGTTGTTTTGAATACACGCGTGGTACTACGTTTCATAATGCAGGCTTACATATTCCCCGGCTCTACATAAACACGTGGTTCTCTTGAAAGTAGGTGTGGCCGGCTTTCAACGCAGTGAGTAGCGTGCGACTGGCAAGTTTCTCCGAGCCAGACGGGGGTTGGGCCCTGCAAGGCTTCGTGACTGATGTCCAATGGCACAATGAGGGGTGAGCGCGGAAGTCACGTNCGTGACTGATGTCCAATGGCACAATGAGGGGTGAGCGTGGAAGTCACATGTGCCGTATTTCTGAAGACCACAGCTGGCGTACATGCGAATAGCCAGCCAACATCCGCGGCACGGCTGACTAGCGTCGTGTACGGATAGATGGGCTCTAGGTTTGAGATTCGGGCTGGGCGTTGGCGTAAATCTATCCTCATGTTATTAACAGTTTATTAGTCACCTAATCTGGAAAAGTCTCAGTGATAGGAATTATGTTAAATAATGTTTTAAAACATACAAAATAATAATCTTATTGAAACGTCGAATCGCAAAACTACAGAAGTTTCCCTTTGTATTCAAATTCCTAGGCGACAAAAAATTTTCAATTCAGACAAATCTTGAAGTTCTGTTTATTGGATTTATAACNTTGTATTCAAATTCCTAGGCGACAAAAAATTTTCAATTCAGACAAATCTTGAAGTTCTGTTTATTGGATTTATAACGAAAATGTTAATACAGGCATCGCTTTAAAACTAAACAACTCAATATAATATCTTTATCTAAAAAATCATGATAAGTTCCACATATGTTTGCCAGTTTTTGTGCCAACATAGCGGAAGACAACTTATATTAACGAGATTTACTGCATTTAATTATTAAATAAATGTTACCATTAAAAAATGTAATGTTATTTATTTTACACACAGTTTGTGGCATCGTTCAAACACAAAAATTTGCAAAACTCATTGTTTTAATATTACTATGATATATATTAAATGGGGTAGACTTACATCTGTAATGTTTTACATCAAATTATATAAAACATTCGATAATGCAGGAATATGGTTTAATATAAAGAAATTCATTTTGCAAATAACGTCCTTGGGCAGTGGTCACCGCTTGTACTAATTCAGTCGTCATATCTCTGAGGACCACTAGTAAAATAAAGAAGTTTTCAGACTGAAAAAAATTCCTATACTAAGGTGCTGAATCCTTGCGCAAAAATAGCACTCACTCTTGGAACAGTTTGTCCTCTTGCTCTACTAAACTACGAATTTGCAACAGCCCACTCGAAAACTACAGGCGTTAAAAAAAATATTCTGTGACGTAGCACAACAATCNAAACTACGAATTTGCAACAGCCCACTCGAAAACTACAGGCGTTAAAAAAAATATTCTGTGACGTAGCACAACAATCTAATGTAAGCTGGCCGCAACTAAAACTGAAACTCTCCGTTACAAAACAAGTGAAATCGTCATTATCCCTCGGCAAAACAGCCAGCGTTCGTCGTGTGAACGGTTTGACACTAACTTCGCTCAAACTGAAATTAATTATACGTGAATAAAGGTAGTTACAGTATCTACGATGTTCTCGAACATACTAAACAGGAAGTATTCGTGCATTACTGTGGACACCGCGGCTAAGAGGTCGTCACTCTGCAGAGAAAACTGTTCACGAGGAGAAATCATAAATGGTACTGACATATTGTTTCTTTAGTTTCGGGCACTGAAATGAAAATAGAACCATCATTCAATGTATATGTCTTTACAATATAAACGATGATTGAAGAAAGAAAGGTATTTAATTGCGAAACACATATGTCATTTTCTTAAACTAATAAAGTGACTTGAAGATCCCCTTTTCTATTAAATGTCTTTATGCTGGGACCACTGTGTTTCTGGAAATAAACGGTCAACGAACGGAACATATTCCCACTAATAAAGAATTAAGACAAAGATACAGCTTTCCTCTAACACTTTTTTAAAAATTCCTATATGTCGTCATGTTTAGAAACTGGGAATCATAAGTTTTCATGCAACGAAAAATATATACTCAAATTCTTCGTTTTAAGCAGGCAACCAAGTTACCTTATATGACAGTACAGAACAACTGTAATATCCAGAAAATATGTTTAATATGTTTAAAAGCACTTATGAATTAAACATTTTTGCTGATAAAACAATAAAAATGACTTCTAAGGATAAATTTTCTGTAAGAACAAAAACAAAACAATAGAAAATAAAATTTACAAATAAAATATTTTTTATNCTTCTAAGGATAAATTTTCTGTAAGAACAAAAACAAAACAATAGAAAATAAAATTTACAAATAAAATATTTTTTATGTGTTTTATTTTAAAGAAATATTATAACGTTAACAAGTTAAAGAAGTTTGAAAAATAATACACGAATCGCGGAATTAGTTTTCTACAATAGCAATACCTTAAATCGTATATGAAAAACAAATCAAAAGAGGTTTTCTAGAAAGAGATATAAATATAACCAACGCGGCTAAAATTATATTTTTACAACATTAACAAAGCAAAAGACAGTACCGAAAATAGATTAATTTATGTTTCCGCAAAATATCGACATTCAGGTAGTAAGGAATTTTGAAATTCTAATTAAAACTAAGCGCTTCGTGTGGCATTTATACTTGGCATAATTATACATCCAAATGTAATTGTAAAACTTGTTTTCGTAATGAAAAGATGTAATTTAGGAAAACGCATAAATTTACCAATGACGGATGAAGATGGTTGCCAGAACATTGTATGTTTTGTAATTCTTCACGCGATATTATAAGCTTAAATGTTGTTGCGTGTCGCTGCTTGACCNCCTTTTCCCAGCATGCCTATCTCCATCAACAACTCACATTCCGCTTTTCGAAACTCTCTTACCACGTAGCGAGTAGTCAATGCGCGTATAAGGGCCAGTAGCTAGGTGAGAGGAAGAGAGAAGATTATTGCGCGGTGCCAGTGTCAATTTGACCTCGAGACCATTCGCTGTATCTTACCATACTTCTAGGAAATTATTTCATCTATTTTGGAGAAAGACAGTGAATGTTATCTTAAATTTTTAGCTTTACTCATTCTAGTATATAATTTACATTTCTTATTATTTCTGTAGATGGAATGGTATTTTATTTATTGTAACACTGTATTTACTATTACGTTTATTTGTGCAATATGAAACTGTACTAGATTTTTTTCACCTGGTCGTTAAAGCATAAGTAATATATTTTATTAATATTTTGAGTTAGTTCATTTAAATCTACCATCTTACCACAACGCGGCTACACTCAGGTAATAAATATCAACAGTCCAGGCAATGTATACGATTTGGACTAAATTAAGTGGTAATGAATACAGATTAATCTACGTCCTAAATTTGTGTTCTAGAAAATAAGGCAAAGACAATTATAAACGATTAATACAATCAGATGAATTAGTATTTGCAAAGTCTTGAAACAGTGCGGATTTGCGCTGGACGATGTGACGATTAAGAATGTTATTTAATTGCTACGATTAGTGTGACAAGTGAAGTATTTGACATATGCGGTCGCATTGGCTCCTTTTCCATGATCTTGAGAAAGATGTAAATGTGTCTTTTTCACAAAGCGACGTAAATAAACATTTATGTCGTTTTAAAGCTTCAACGTGATGGTATTTATTGCTATTTCAGTAACAGCACAGCCATTAGAATTATTTATCATATCATTAATAATAGTACTAATAATATCACGCTGTCCATCGAAGTTTATTAACAATAAAACCGCTCAGTAAAGTAGTTGTAGTTTTTTTGTTATATGAAGCGTGGATGGGGGGCGGATTCTTAAAATATGCTAATAATATTGTTACGTGTCGCTAATCCCCGCTGTTGACCTCCTNGAGTGAGCCAAGAAGGGGACAGAGAGTTGTGATATGATAATGCGCAGCAAGAAAGTGGGATTTTTTGAATGGCAAGCGAGCGTTAATCCCACCAGCGTTTTGAATTATGAAGAGATTAAGCCACGGTAATCTTTTGACGGCTCGCCGCTCCTGATCTTCGGTGGATAGGATTTCTATGTTTATCTGAAGAATGCTCTGGATTACTGACCTCGTCCTCTCAGCGTGACTCGGGGTGCATTGAACCTTCCAGATGGCCAGGGCGACCGATATAAAAGTAGCAGGCCTCCGAGGCGGGAGTTTTTGCTGAATGAATGAGTAACTGAGTTTCAGCGATAGACGACGAACCGCGGGAGAAGTGAGCAGCGGAAGGGAAATCTGCGACTGCGAGTATCAAGCAGTGAAGAGTTCGACTGGCAGGCTGGACTATTGGACTAGATGCGCGAGTGAAAGACATTACAATTAATGACAACAGACAGACTGAATATGTGTTAATGATGAGTATGAGTTAATTGACTATAACGAAGCAGCGAAATTTAAAAGGAGGTTTGAAATATACATTACATGTTGCGCTCACTAAGAATAAAAAATAGTAAGAGTGGAGATAGGTAATTAAATAATAGCCATGTAAATACATCTAAAATCAAATTTAGTTATTTCATTTTTATTAATGTCTCCATCCCTCACGTACTCAGATACTCCCCTCAGCCCCTCAAGTGTCCATGTAACAATATGATGGTAAGAAGTTAATAAGTGAAATACTTTGAGCTGCACATTGTCAGTATTTTCTAAAAAAAAAAAAAAGTAATGACATTAGGTTGTGTGAATTCCTGTAAAACGTACATGGCAAAACATTAATTGCAGTGTATAGTTTCTTTAACAAAAGTGTGACTGATAGCAAAAGTGGCAGGTATTTTATATTTTTATCTAAGCCATTAAGAACTTTCCTTTGTGCATCTTGATACACAACTGATAGAGAATTATTCCTACGAGGGCAAAAGTTTTGCTGTTAGTCCTTATTTGCTTTTATCTTAGTTAAAAACAAAGGTTTTAAAACTAAATTTTTTTTAGTTTACTTCCCATTCAGAAATACTTATCTAGAACTTCTTAATTAAATTTATGTNGTTTTAAAACTAAATTTTTTTTAGTTTACTTCCCATTCAGAAATACTTATCTAGAACTTCTTAATTAAATTTATGTTTATGCCTAACAGAAAAAAATTTATGCTAGTGAACTAAGCCTAAAGAATTGGATCGCTAGTGTATGTTTCAAATGTATTTCATTTTAGAAAGTGGACAATATGTTCAANAACTAAGCCTAAAGAATTGGATCGCTAGTGTATGTTTCAAATGTATTTCATTTTAGAAAGTGGACAATATGTTCAACATATTATGGTTTACAGAAATTACGACATAATATATCGTGTTTACTGATAAAGACGTCTATTCTTTCCTTTTCCTTGCCTTATAATTCATACCTTTTACTCACTCGCTTACTGGCTTTCGTCTCTATCGTACAGATATGCTTAGTTTCTATTCCTTTTTACTGTGGTTGTAATGCGGTATTGGGTATCCCATGTATTTACATTAGATAGTGTCTAACTGTGGCGGAAATACAATTAAGAGCCGAAAAGACTGGTACACCTGCCTAATATCGTGTAGGGCCCCCGCGATCTCGCAGAAGTGCCGCAAGACGACGTGGCATGGACTCGACTAATGTCTGAAGGTGTGCAGGAGGCGATTCACACCATGAATCCTGCAGGGANCAAGACGACGTGGCATGGACTCGACTAATGTCTGAAGGTGTGCAGGAGGCGATTCACACCATGAATCCTGCAGGGAAGTCCACAAATCCATAGGAGTGCGAGGCGGTGTAGATCTCTTGTGAATAGCACGTTGCAAGGCATCCCAGATATGCTCAATAATGTTCATGTCTGGTGATATAGGTAGCCAATGGAAGTGTCTAAAGTCAGAAGAGTGTTCCTGGAGACACTCGGTAGCAACTCTCGACGTGTGGGGTGTCGCATTGTCCTGCTGGAATTGTCCACGTCCGTCGGAATGCACAATGGACGTGAATGGGTGCAGGTGATCGGACAGGATGCTTACGTTTCTGTCACCTGTCAAGAGTCGTATCTAGACCTATCAGGGGTCCCATTTCACGCCAACTGCACACGCCCCATACCATGTCAGAGTCTCCACCAGCTTGAACAGTCCCCTGTTGACATGTAGGGTCCATGGATTCATGAGGATGTCTCCATACCCGTACACGTCCACCCGCCAAATACAATTGGAAACGAGACTCGGCAGACCAGGCAACGTGTTTCCAGTATCAACAGTCCAATGGCGGTGTTGGCGGGCCCAGGTGTGGCGTAAAGCTTTGTGTCATGTAGTCAACAACGGTACACGAGTAGGCCTTCGGCTCCGAAAGTCCATATCAATGATGGTCTGATGAATAGTTGATGCCCCAGCATTGGAATCGGCGCCAATTTGAGAAAGGGTTGCACGTCTGTCACATTTAATGATTCTCCTCAGTCGTCGTTTGTCCCTTTCGTTCACGATCTTTTTCAAGCCGCAGCGATGTCGAAGATTTGATGTTTTACCGGATTCCCAATATTCACAGTACACTCGTGAAATGGTCGTACGCNGATGTCGAAGATTTGATGTTTTACCGGATTCCCAATATTCACAGTACACTCGTGAAATGGTCGTACGCGAAAATCTTAATTTTATCGCTACCTCGGAGATGCTATGTCCCATCTTGATAACCTGCCATTGTAGCAGCAGTAACAGATCTAGCAACATTGCCAGACGCTTGTTGTCTTATATAGGCGTTGCCGACCGCATCGCGTTACTCTGATTGGTTCCATACCTCTATTATTTGCATATGCACACCTATACCAGTTTTTTTGGCTCTCCAGTTTACATCGCGTATAATTTTCTGTTGTATTTCAAAATAATTGCAAACTATGACACTTACATAAAATTTCATACCTAAGTACAATCCATAAAAAAAGTTTTCTTGGAATCATTAATTTCATCGACTGTGCTACGAAATCCCGTTGTTAGGATAGTTCCAGAGTATACAGCCTACTCACACCTGTATTGTGTTATACCATTAACAAAGAAATTGTCATTTTATATATAACCAAATTATAGTAATACCACATGTTAAAAAGGAAAAGGCACTAATTTCCAAAGTGGAGACTGTTTCAACATTGGAGTGTGTGTATGTGTGTANCCACATGTTAAAAAGGGAAAGGCACTAATTTCCAAAGTGGAGACTGTTTCAACATTGGAGTGTGTGTATGTGTGTATGTGTGTGCGTTTGTGTGTGTGGACGCGCGCGCGCGGATGTGTATGAATATTGCGTCAGCATACTTATNTGTGTGTATGTGTGTGCGTTTGTGTGTGTGGACGCGCGCGCGCGGATGTGTATGAATATTGCGTCAGCATACTTATCGAATGTGGGAGACTAAAAACTAAAGAACGACAAGATGTTCATGCAAATACATAAATACAGGCGCACCTGTACTTTCTAACATTCTCTGTTTTTAAATATTGGTTTTAATTGCAAATTAATGAATATTTCTATCTTAGATTTCGTATCCTCCGTTTGCCGAAAATATGAAAAATAATTCATATTATAAGCACAAAACTATGGTACTTTTAAGTGCTTTTTTCTTGCGGTTTATGTCCCTAATTTATGCTGGCAGAATAATCAGAGAAAAGCCTTACACGCTAAACTAAATCTAAACTTACGCCAAAACAACAAAACACGTATGAAAACATCACTCCTTGGTTCTGAATTCAGGACACTTTACTCCCTAAGTTTCAAGTTTCAGTCCCAATCGACTGCACCACAGAGGAGGGTTTGTGCTACATTCAGTGAGAACGAGCGGAAAATATAGCTGTAGCATTCAGGCACTGATTCATGGGCGCTCGCCTCAGATGGAGTCTGGAGAGCATTCCGTACAACTTATTTTCATCGTGGGCAGTGTTTAGATCGCTAACTGACTTGGACAGTAGGTTGGCCAGCTAGTTCTCTGTGCCTGTTACATGTTATATAATGAAGTTGTATGCTTGCAGCAGCATTGACAAGTGGGACAGTCTGCTCTGTGCTACATGTGTATTGTGCAACCATACTAGGCAGCGGTAGTCAGTATGCATGGTGAAGCACTGGTACTACTGATGTGTAGGCAGTACCATTTCAAGGGCCTTACTAGAGCAAGACACTCCCTCTCATTGAAGTAACGTCTTTCTGTCAGCCCAAACTTGGAAATACTGTAGTATATTTAGCAGCATTCGCCATTGACCCCAAGTGGACATATAGATGTCGATTAAGGCCATGGCACGCTAGGGCCTTGCACACCCTAAAAGGACTGTTGACGACCAAAACACTGTCTTTGGTGTCGGTGTTCGACTCATACCTGCATTTGAGTGATATGAATGCAGTGAGAGGTGCAGTTATTATTGAAAAATCCTAGGTGTACTCACGTAACAAGGTAATGCAGGCCGAAAAGTTTGCAGACCTGTTTCCTGGGGCGTGGTGTCTCGTCTTTATCTATCACTGGCATTTGATCTTGGTTGAGTCGGTTACTGTTCCCATCTACAATATGGCCAAGGAAGTTAAGCTGCACTTTCTCTNTGGCATTTGATCTTGGTTGAGTCGGTTACTGTTCCCATCTACAATATGGCCAAGGAAGTTAAGCTGCACTTTCTCTAAGTGGACTTGTTGTTCGGACATATTATCCCTTCCAATTCCAGTACTAAAGAAAATTAATGAATTAGCTCTTCCTAAGACTCTGGCCAGATTACGATGTCGTCTATGTAGGCATGTGAAGTCGTCTGCCAGGCCATTCAGTACTCGAACCATCTTGGCTTGGAACATGGATGAAGCACATTGTAAGTCGAAAGACATAATGCATAATTGAAATCACCTTCCTTCATTTGTGTTTATGATCTGGCTTCACTGGGGCCTAATAGTAGCCATTGTAAATATCCAGCAATGGCATGACTTTCCTAGTGTATTGAGAGTGTCTTTTACACTGATGTATGGATGTGGAGTACTTGTGGTATCCAGGTTGATTGGCCAGAATCCGATGCAAAAGCACCAGGTGCCATCTTTCTTCGGTGCCAGTGTAACTGTGGAATTATAGCAGCTTTCTGTGGGTTATTTTATCACCTCCACTAGCATCTTGAGAATTCGTTCTTTTCTTTTATAATTTTGCCTTGATGGCTTAGATAAATGTGCGGTGGAGTGAAAATTGGTCGATTGTGTTCGGTTGTTATTACATGTTCCACTACATTAGTACATCGTAATGGATTCTTCAGCTGCGAATACCTCACGTCGTTCATCCAGCACTCGCTCTACACATGCCACGGTAAGCTGGTGGTACTTTGTGGTCCAGGACATCAAGCTCGACACTAGTTACATTGTTGCTAGGGTGGTTATCTACATTGTATACTCTTCTACATTCCCTTGTGCCAAAATGAATTCTCCTAGCTACAGGTTCAATTATTGTGTTTTGGTCAGTTAGACATGAGAGACCAAAAATTGCAATTCCCAATAGATCATTATTAACAAGGCTACTGTCGTCTCGAGATTGTGTATGCATGCAGTGATGTCTGCTTCTTCTATGGTTGTGGTTTCCCCACTATTGTTTTCGGTAGTCGCACTGATTCTCTTTGAGGCTGCAGAGCTCTCACGTCNGTGGTTTCCCCACTATTGTTTTTGGTAGTCGCACTGATTCTCTTTGAGGCTGCAGAGCTCTCACGTCAACAAACCCTGGCTTGATGAAGTTGTGGGATGAGACTGTGTCAATAAGATGCGACTGTGTCAATAATAGCTATGCACATTACATTGTTAATGTACACTGGAATATGTATTGTTTTAATTGTGGTTGTTGGTTTATCTGCAAGGATCTGCTGCAGTTGGGATTGTTGTGGTTTCAAGGTCTGGTTTAACACCTATGGGCGGAGGATGCAACATTCGGCTGACTTACCTTTGCTGTCCATTTTATGACGGCGACAGACTGCTCTTCATGTCCAAAACTGTTTCCTGATTTCCATCAGGGCAGTTACTATACCAGTGGTACTGCTGACCTGTGCAGTTTTTGCATGAATAAGTGGCTCTTACAATTTGTCCTATACGTGTTTGATACTTGTGTTTGTTAAGGTTTCCAGGTTATGGTGGTAGTGGCTTGTGAACTGGGTGCGTAGTGTCTTTGTAGATCGTGTTTTTGGTACCGCTGTTCTCCTGGTACAATACATTCCTGCCAAAATAAATTGTTGTTTTCCATGTTACATTAAAATCTTAGTCTTCACCTTCGCGCATGTGATCATGTTGGGCTATATGAAGAGATCTAATGTACTGTGAATTAGCAGTGCTAATGCACTGCATTACCCAGACAATACAGTGTCAGCTGCTACTTCGAGCACTTCGTTCACTGGTATGTGTGGATGCTACTGCTGCACTAACTGGATTTTTGATGCAGCGAATGCCATCAGTCTCCTATGGTGACTGTTTGTTCAATTTGCCATGACTGTGTGCTTGCATTGAGGAAAATGTACTTTTGTTAAGGCACTGGAATGCTAATAAGAATGTTGCTAGTCTCATTCTGTAGTCATTTACAGATTTCCACAGCTGTCTCGCGTCTCCAGTAAACTGTCCCCTGATGCAGTAAGGCTATTATTCCTCGCACACTCCATACCAATGTAGTCTGGTTGTGCAATCGTCGAGGAAGGCCTGGGGGCCTCTGTCGGCAAACCCGCAAACGTGGATAAAAATTTAAAACGAACTGGCATATGTAAGCGGTTTGGCTTGTATTATTTTTATTCTGTACAGTTACCTTGAGCTTTGCAGCTCCAGGTTGACGCTGGTATGATGTGGACTGTGCTAGTAGTACTACGAAAGTGGTGATGGGACACAGTTTTTGTAGCTACGCGTGTTGCCATATATTGCGCACACCATGTTAAATAAGCATAGCATTAATAATAGTCTTCTGTGATTTCCTTCCACTTGTTCAGCGGTATGCACCACTAATGGGACAGATTTACGCATAGCTGGCATTTAAGTACATCTATCCCGAAGCCATAGCACATAAACTGTTAACGGTGTGTTGGTGGCATTTGATTACCACTGAGTAAATTTGAACAGTTCATGGTTGCTTCAGAAAGACTGTCAGTACAACATACACAGATGTAATGTACCTCGCAAATTCACGTGTATGGCTTCTAGATAAGGCACTGGGTGTGTTATGGCTGTTTGCAATTTCCACACGTGTTTACTTTCTGCCTATTTCCACTACACCATAAAAACTTTGCACTACGATCGTACCGGCGTAATTGCACTGGATGAGATTTGTGACCCTATTATTTTGTGGTTGTTTGGGTTTGACACAGGCATAACTTTCGCTGATGGGGATTCCCAAAACCAGTGATTTTGATTGGGCGTACACAGGTCCAACACAGTTCGGCTGGTATTCACGCAGATGTATGGAACACTGTGCTAGATTCATGCCATTGATGCAGTCGATTGAGACATGTTGCTGTTGATTGGCGTTTGTGCATGTACACCCGCAGGTTTTAGAGTTGATTGTAAACATATAGTTGGGAGCTGTGCTCACGACCAGGTGCACATACATTTGGCATATTACTGCGATTTTTCAGGTTGAAGAGTGTATAGCCATGGTCCCTTTGTTTGCTCATGTAAACTGAGCATAGGAGACACTGCATGGTAGGTACTGTTAACTGTTCACAGCTGATGGGGGCACTGGCCTCTCCGCCTGTGTGGTTGGCCACCCTATCGAACCATTGTGCGTGTTTAACTTTTAGAGAGTAGTTGGTTCTGTAAGGAGGGGGTAAAGTTTGCATTTCTCCATTGTCGCTTGTCTATCTTCTTCTCCAAGGGCGCATGATGTCGCTGGCAAGATGTGATAGGGTATGCATAATTGGCTGCCGTGGCTCCTGGGATGCAATCTCCCATTACCAATGTTTGCTGTAGGCCACATATTAAAAAATTGTAAAAGTTTGCAAAAACTTTTGGAAAAAGAATATAAAGGTTTGAAGAGCCTGAAAACGGTGTTTGACACAGTTTTACTCTGTTTTACTTATGTTGAGATACTCCACAATTGCCTGAATGGCTCTTAGGCCGGGATTACAATTACTTAACGTGTCATGTGATACATAATATGCAACACGTTCACGTAAACCAGCTACACCTTGACTATATTATTTCAAGGAGACCTCTTGCATTCCTTTGACATAATTTTCATATCATGAAAAACCTTTGCACGACATGTGTTATGTGTTTTATTTTTGCTTTTCATGAGAATTTTTGTGTTTTATTTTCACAATGTAGTCTGCACATGTTTTTAAATACAATTTACTGCATTTATAATTTACTCCCGAAAATGAGGTGGGAGAAGTAGTAGAAGCTAGGACAGGATTATGTTTTTTTGCTTAATTCGTAAGTATTTTGAGGTGTTTGCATTGCCACAGTTCATTAATAATGTTTCTCGCATTAAATGCAAATCTTTATTATATCTACTTCATGAAACACAATTATTTTTCTTACCAGATCAACATTTGTTACATACGATTGATTCCTACATACACGACNAATTGGCTGCCGTGGCTCCTGGGATGCAATCTCCCATTACCAATGTTTGCTGTAGGCCACATATTAAAAAATTGTGAAAGTTTGCAAAAACTTTTGGAAAAAGAATAAAAAGGTTTGAAGAGCCTGAAAACGGTGTTTGACACAGTTTTACTCTGTTTTACTTATGTTGAGATACTCCACAATTGCCTGAATGGCTCTTAGGCCGGGATTACAATTACTTAATGTGTCATGTGATACATAATACGCAACACGTTCACGTAAACCAGCTACACCTTGACTATATTATTTCAAGGAGACCTCTTGCATTCCTTTGACATAATTTTCATATCATGAAAAAACTTTGCACGACATGTGTTATGTGTTTTATTTTTGCTGTTCATGAGAATTTTTGTGTTTTATTTTCACAATGTAGTCTGCACATGTTTTTAAATACAATTTACTGCATTTATAATTTACTCCCGAAAATGAGGTGGGAGAAGTAGTAGAAGCTAGGACAGGATTATGTTTTTTTGCTNAGTAGAAGCTAGGACAGGATTATGTTTTTTTGCTTAATTCGTAAGTATTTTGAGGTGTTTGCATTGCCACAGTTAATTAATAATGTTTCTCAAAGCTATAAAATGATTGCATTAAATGCAAATCTTTATTATGTCTACTTCATGAAACACAATTATTTTTCTTACCAGATCAACATTTGTTACATACGATTGATTCCTACATACACGACNTCTACTTCATGAAACACAATTATTTTTCTTACCAGATCAACATTTGTTACATACGATTGATTCCTACATACACGACGAAAAAAGTTAAAATCTCAGAGAAGGTTATGGCAACCACCCAGTCGTTTTCAAAGTTTGTGTAAATCATGAACACCATACTTCCGTAACCTTTTCCAGCAAAATCAATGTTGAAACACAAATATACTTGTATAACATGAAATATCAGGGTTCTCAATCTTAAAAGCAACAACATTATCACCAAAATTTTTATTCAATACACAAAGGTTGATATTTATGTGAAGCTTCAAAATATACCTTTCTAAAACATAATGTTTTAAGTATATATGAAAGTGTATCATGATATGTGTTACATGTGACGTAGAGTCAATGTAATCCCGGTTTAACACATATTAACTGAGACATAATTAGAAGCTTACAATTATGTAAATGTTTTCACATTTAAAAAAGGTTACAAAAGTTTGTTTCTGTTCTACCTGGCTTAGCATTGATATACTGAGTGCACTTTCACACCATAAGCTATGTTGCTTTGTAAACACTCGATGTGACAGTTTTGGTAAAGTTTTTACAAAAATTTCCTTAAAATACAGATTTGAAAATTGTTATATAAAAATTACATGTGAAGTGTATTTCTGACACTTTGACATAGCGTTCCAGCGGATGTCATAGTAGTATATGAAAAATTGACACTTGAAAAGATTGACACAGTTCCAACACTTGTGCAGTTGATCAGAGAATTGTACAGTTTTGCACTGTTATGATCAATGGCACGTAAATTAGCGTAATACTTATAGATTGCCATAAAATGAGTGTCGCAATGGTGAACACCTTTGAAAAGTCCGATTTGAAAAGTATTTTTAACTTTTGTAAAGTTTTGAAAATGTTCGGAAATTTTGGAAACATTGATGTACAGGCCACACTGAAAGTTTGCCGNTTAACTTTTGTAAAGTTTTGAAAATGTTCGGAAATTTTGGAAACATTGATGTACAGGCCACACTGAAAGTTTGCCGTCTGACATCCATAGGGCAGGGTAGGATGCTGGCGACATCGTTTGTAAATAACATGTCATGCACGTTACTTAGGTGAAAGCACTTACCACCCAGAGACATATAGCAGATACATTACCAGCTGCCCTGATGTGGTGGGCCATGGTAGGACACACTTATGGCCAAGCTTCTTCTTGTCCTCCACATCGATGACGAAATGTTGTTGCTTATAATTTGGTTACTAGCGTTGGGCAGTTTGCATTATCGTCGTGGGTGACAATTGTAATGTGTGTGTTACATTAATATTGAATTTGAGCCAAATGCATATCTGTGAGGCCACTCCACACGCCAATTGGTACATTATGATTTAACACTGAAAAGAAACAAACAGAATCCCTAAATGTCCTGGTTTGTGCAACCAACTCCTTAAGTGCCACTAAGTGTCTCGACCAGGAATCTAAGGCGAAATGTGAGGTTGCACTGTTTTATATTACCTTTGCACAGTCTCTAGTACATAAACCACGTAGCATGAAGTGAAACCGGCACCCAAAACCCATCGGTGGCTAGCGCGGGAAAAGTGAGCAAGTGCTCTGAAGTGGTTTTATGGTGGAGTTAAACTCTGGGGTAGAAATGAACCCCTGTAGGACGAGGAGTGGTGCTCCTCTGGGCTAAAAGAAGTAAGATAATTATATGATAGCGTGAAGAGCCTGAAAAGTATATTCTTCATTATTTTCGCACAAAGTTTGATAAAGACCCCAGGAGGTGCTGTCCACAAGGGGCCTGCTGCGATAGATGCCAGCTTCAAACTCTAATTGCTGCCGAGCTCTTTCTGCCTACTTTGAAAGAAAGAAGCTAGAAGTGCGAAAAATATTCACGAAAATCACTCAGAACAAATATGCTGGACTTTTGATAATATAGAATGTATGAGGTAAAAACTCNGAAAAATATTCACGAAAATCACTCAGAACAAATATGCTGGACTTTTGATAATATAGAATGTATGAGGTAAAAACTCCCATGACTAATTAAAGTTATACATAAGTACTAGGGAATGTATGCAACACTCAATTATGAAAATGTAAAGAAAATGAATGACGAAATAATTTTATGTCATTAAGTTTACGGGGCTTAATTTGTTTACTGAGTGCCTGTCCTAGTCCATAAACAAAAGCTATGCGACACAATAAACACTCACAAACTGCAAACAAGCATATTATAACTAAATTACAAAAAAAAAAATTCCCTTATAACTTTATATCTTAGGGTTGTGGACATAGGTTGCCATGGGTGAGGCCCATGAACCAAGTAATAAATCGTTGCATTGGCAGAAGGGGTAGCAAGTTGTCCCATGTGTCCCTGTCGACTGCTACCTCGGTGCCAGGTACTCTGGATAGTTCATCGGCCATTTGATTTTCTGCTCCGGGGACATGTTGCACAACGATGTCGTACGATTGTAACACCAATGCCCACCAGGAGAGTTAGTACCTGGCATCCTTCATTGAGTGAAGCCAGAGCAGTCACCTGTTGTCGGATCGTAGAATAAAGAGCTGGTACTTGATGTACGCCCTGTAACACTTCACCACCCAAACTACTACCAAGCACTCTCTCTCGTTCACGTCGTATCGACAATTGTTCGGACCAAACTTGGCGCTGCTATATTTTATGAATTGGCGCTCATTGTTGTCACCTAACTGGAACAGCACGGTGCCTAGGCCCTTCTCACTTCCGTATGTTTGTAGATATATGTGCATACTAGGGTCTTGACATGCGAGTGTTGTATACTGCCAGAATCTTTTCTTCAGTTCATGAAATCAGCTTTTGTGTTCACTGTTCCTCTGGACCTTATAGTTCGGGGACCGCATGTATATAAGGGGAACCGTTATCGTTGCGAATTCCCTAATTTTTTCCCACAGCCGGTTTACCAACCCGAAGAATTTCCTGAGCTGTTTGCGTGTCCTGGGTGCCTAATATTGGTCTATTACTGACAGCTGTTTCTGTGTTGGCCTACTGCCGTGCTCGTCCACTAGGTGACCAATGAACTGAATGCATGGTTTCCCTATGTGGCACTTCCTGTTTGCACACATGAACATGTTTCTTGCTAGGCTCTCTAGTACCAATGGCAGATCTTTCACATGGTCTTCCTAGTTCTCCGAACAGATGATCACGTCATCCATTTATGCGAGGGTAAAAACCCCTACATACTTGTCGAGCACTTGAACTACAATCGCCCAGAGGGTGGTGGGTGCGCATTTTGACTCGAAGGGCATGGAACAGAACTGGAAGCGTCGCCCATCAGGGGCAGTGAATGCTGTCTTTAGATGGTCTTCTGGCTTAATTGGGACCTGCCAGTAGCCGCTGCGCAAGTCCAGTGATGGCTTAACCTTCGCCTTTACTAGTGTGTGTAATGCGTCCTTCACACTGATGTATGGTGGTAGTGCGCTTTGTGTAACAAAATTAAGGGGCCGAAAGTTCACACAGAAGCTTCACATTATATCTTTCTTAGGCACTAACATAATTGCGCTGTTGTATTTGCTGTGTGTTAGCTCGATGATGCCTTCGGCTACCATCGCCTTAATCTGTTCTTTGGTAATGGTACACTGGTGTGGTTGGTAGCTCGTGGTTCAGCGAAAAGCAGGTTGTCGTGTTCTAATAGGATTGCATGTTGGACAATAGTTGTCCGATTTAGGGAATCTGCGTTTGCAAACACGTCCCATCTTTCCTGAAGGATTTTCTGTACTATTTCCCTGTATGCTTCTGGTACTTCGTGGTCCAGTTCGTCAAACTGGACATCTGGAGTGCAATTGGTAGTCTGTGGTTCAAGTTCATAAACTGTGCGCCGTTCCTTTTGGCCAAATTGGATACTGCAGGCTGCTGTCTCTACTATTGTATTTTGCTCTGTGAGCCAGGATATACCAAGAATGGCATCTTCCTGCAGGTCCGCCGATACTAAAGCTGTAGTTGTTGTTTCCACATCCCTAATTCAGACAGAGATTGTCAATTCTCCGAGGGTTTGCCCTGTATGTTGGTGTTTGGCTAAATGTACTGTTTGTTTTGCAGGCCTTATCGCTTCCTCGTTTACGAACTCTGCTCTCACGATATTATGTGATGCTGTTGTGTCAACTAGCACCAAACACTGGAGGTTATTCAGGATGACTAGTATCCTTATCATCCTGTGTGTGCTCTTTGTTATTTTATGTTACANACCAAACACTGGAGGTTATTCAGGATGACTAGTATCCTTATCATCCTGTGTGTGCTCTTTGTTATTTTATGTTACACAATTTGTGTGGAGTGGGTGTTACTGTGGGTTTGTTTTGTTTACGTGTCAATGTTGCATGCTCTTGTTTTGGCCGGGGGCAGTGAGAATCCGACTCGTCTACCCTGTCGGCTCGTTTTCTGCCGGTGGTTTCCTGGCATTGCTTACCTCCCCCGATTGATTTTGAGGGTAGGGCTTTCACTTTGTCAGTTTTATTGTTGGCCTGGACAATACAGTCGTNTTACCTCCCCCGATTGATTTTGAGGGTAGGGCTTTCACTTTGTCAGTTTTATTGTTGGCCTGGACAATACAGTCGTTGCAAAGGGGGGCATTCCCTCCTAATTACTCCCATATACGTGTTTTCAGCTGCCACATTTGGGCCAGCTGTTACATGTGTAGCAAGTTGGCTATTCCCCATCTCCTTTTGAGTTGTTTGGCTCACCCCTTTTGTGCTGTGTCCAGCTGATGGCCGTGCATTCCCGTTTTCTGTATTGTGGTCATGGGGGCATAGTTGGTATTGCCCATACCTTTCCCTGCGGTGCATTTTCTGTTTGCGATTGGCCTGGTCTAGCAAGGCTAAGGATCAAATGAACTGCTCTACACTACAATGTATAAGTGGTGCCAGGGCCAATTTAAATTCTGTTTTTACGGTTGATGCTATTACATCTAACATTTCTGTGTCTCGCATCTGGGGGTGAAAATGCCTGATGAAATTGACTTTATGGGTGGAAAATTCAGCTTGGATTTAAAAATTCCCCTGTGCTTANGGGGGTGAAAATGCCTGATGAAATTGACTTTATGGGTGGAAAATTCAGCTTGGATTTAAAAATTCCCCTGTGCTTCTAAAAAAAACCCTGCTTTGGCCTGTAATGGCAAGAAAATTATGTCAAAAAGACTGTTAAATGCATTTTGGAATTCGGTTCAGTGTATACTATAGAGGTCAATGGACAGCCACAATCTGCATGACACGCCTGACAATTGGCCTCCTATGCAACTAGGCCACTCTGGTTGACAAACACCATACCTGCCCAATCGTCCAGTGCAGTCGCTCATGAATGCCTGCAGGTCCTCGTTGTTGTTTCCCATGTAGGTAGGCAGCGACTGGAATTTTACTGGTGTTGTGCCTGTTCCTGTTGTTGGTGCTGCAACTGCTGGTGCTGATGTCATGGCCANACAAATTTCCGTCGAGAACGTTACAGAAGACAAGCAAAATGAATCTTCAGTTGATGCAAATGAATCTTCAGTTGATACACTCCAAGTTCCAGCCAGTTCCGAGCAAGTTCCAGCATTCACAGATTCAACAAGTCTCCAAATAGATGCAGTTCANTTTACTGGTGTTGTGCCTGTTCCTGTTGTTGGTGCTGCAACTGCTGGTGCTGATGTCATGGCCAGCTGATTGGGCACATGCCACACGAAGCCAGGTGTGGTGTGTGGCACCAATGTGTTTCACCGTGGTGCTGCAGCTCTGTCCATGCTCATTGGAGGCACCTGGCAGGCTGGGTTGATTGCTGGTATTTTCAATGTTCTCAGTGAAGGGGCATTGCACTGTCACTCGCGGTACATTCGCGCACTGCTCGCACCGGAAATGTCCCGAGATGGTGTTAACCACATCCCATTCTGTGGTGCGCTGTCGGTGTGTTATTCTACCACATTTTTCACACGTGATCGTTCCCCTTTTTCCCGTGTTTGTAATGCTGCTGATGTCACCGATGCATCCCATGCTATCAAGTATGTTGTACATTTACTCCGTAGCAATGTTTGTGTACATTGGTCACACAGAATTCGGCCGTGGCAATCTGTGGTTGTGGGCTCTATCACTGTGAGGCACTTGGCATGTTATTTTTTGTTGCAAATTATGCACTGTATTGTTCCATTTCCAAGTCCTACACAAAATATTTGCTTAGTGAACATCTATTGCGAAATTTTGTTAATTTACTATTGTCCAAAAATTGTCCTGTTTGCTGAACAAGTATACACTAGACAACAAATTTGTTCACGACGCCAACATTGGCTCGGACTGCTCGCGGTCTTTTGCACTCGGTGCACAATGGTACCCGTTTGCTGTCAGAGTTACTGCTCCAGGCATTCTCGATCCGCTCCCGATTGGCCCGTTTAATGTCTTCCGCGAGTCGCCACACATTAGCCCACCTCGACCCGACCAGACACCGCTACCTGCAGACGAGTCAGGGAGGGTTTGGGGAGGTACTTTTCCAGTATGACGACGATGGCGAACACTGCATTGATTACTAATAACGAGACCTCTATGTTATAGATTACGGCAGTGCCAGATTCGGACCAGCTGAAAAGCGCTACAATGTCAACGAGTGGAAGTGCCTAGCTATTGCGTGGGCTTTGAAGCACTATCGTAGATACCAAAGGTTCAACGGACAATAGTTGCATTGTATGGCTTCACAAATCCAAGGAAGCACACAATAAATTAACCAGAAGGCCCATACTTTTACAATAAATAGATTTTGTGGTTGAGTACAGTAAATAATTTTGGCTACAGTGTCATGTCTGCAAGTCTTTCTTCAACAGCTTCATTAGGTCCTTCCTTTCATTTCCTGAAAATAAAAATTGCAGCATTGTGTATTTCATTGCCAATAATAAAATTATAACAGTCTCACAAAAACCCCAATGGGAGCAGAGTAAATGTTTTTTTCCCCTTTCGTTTAACACAGTCAAATATCGATTGTACAATTTTTCACAGTAAACGGATTGTTATTTTGAGGGGGTTGTTATTGGAGTAAAATTTTCAACAAAATTTGTCCCACTGCTCCCCAAAAAGGGTGGTTGTTCCGAGAGGGTTCTTATTTTTGGAATCTTATTTTCTATATTTGACTGCAGTAGTTACATGCAGAAACATTAAGAAGTGCACAACTTCAAAGGTTTAAACCAACCTAAATCTTAATCCAACAGTTGTTATTCCCTTGAGGAGGCGTGTGGCGGGAAAAAAAACTTTGAGAAATAGCTGTGTTGTAAAACCACCTAGTCAACATGTGTGCCTGTCTTTAAGACATTAAGTGAAAAATTGAATTTTTCGTAATTATAATAAAGCAAAACATATTACAATGTATATTGTTTAATGTTAAATAAATATAAATTGTAACTTAAAGTGAAATCTCATAGCAAAATACACAAAGGGACTCCTATTTTTTTGCACCTAATATCAAGTGATTTTTAATTTACAATTCTTAAAGGGATTTAAAAATACACTCTTTGTAAAAAAAAAACCTTCGATGTTAGGCACCTACTTATGCGATTTTACTATATTCGCCACCCTGAAACCAAGCAAAGTGTGAAATTATGTGTCGAGGACACACATAAGAAATGTAGGTTTTTAAATACATTTCTAAATTAGCAGTAATATATTTTTTTTTACCTGTACTTGAAATGATATTTATATTTTCATTCTCTCATATTAGTGCTGAGTATTTTGGATTTACAAAAAAGTACACAGTTCCACACATTGCTAGTACAATGTACATATGAAGAACCAGAAAAACTGGGATATCAGTGTGATACTTCACACAGAAGCCTAGACAACAAACTCAATAGGCCATTTGCAGAGGAATCTAGTCTCCATTACCGCTACAAACATAGGGAAATCTGTGCTAGATGGCTAGTTTGAATACTCAGTCTTTATCTCAGTGGAACGAATATTTGCATCCATTTTATTATTATTGTGTAAATTGCTTTTTTGTGTTTTGGTAGTTTCTATGGTTCTGCATCTGTTGATTTGTGTCGCCTTTCCTGTTATGTTGATTGCATTAATATATATTATCTGGTTTCTCTTGCATTTCCTGATGATTACATGGATTCCTGTTGTGTTCTGGTAGTTTATATTGTATTTCACACTTTTTATTTCTGATAAAATTAATTTAGTTTTACCTAAGTTCCACTCCCATTTTGTAATTTTCTGTTGTAATTATAGGGGTTTCCTGAATAAATTAATAACCAATAAATATAAAAATTAAAAAACAAAACAGAAACTAAAGGATACAGTACTTTTACTTAACAAACCACCATGGCAATTTTATTAAAACACATCAGAACACAACAGAATCAATTGAAGTAATTGAGGATTCAAAAGATTTCAATGGAATGAAATTATACAAAAACAACAAAATACAACAGTCTTCAAGAAAAAGTTGTAGATCAATCATCAGAAAGCAACAGTGCGAAATATAATAAACACCAAAATAACACAACAGAAACCACTGTAAAACACCGGGTCGCACATCAGAATGAAATGTAACAAACAAAATTCAACAGAAACCAAACAGAGCTACAAGTTCGAAAACTCTCCACTAGATTTCAATCTAATATTTTTATTTTAATGTTATAATTAAATGTATATTTTCTGTCCAAATGGATAAAAATATCAAACGATTAGTTTTCCATTTAGATATTAATAGAATTCTTTTACAGTTTTTGCAGGTAAACTGGTGCAATTTGAAACCAACCCTTTTTTTTTGACAGAGTGTAATTGTATGAATGTTTTCCTAGGTGGCCCACATAACCTGCGTTTTACTCAAGAATGGTGAAGCATGTACATGCGTGCAATCTGAAACCCAGGTCATAAATACAGCCTGCGATAAGCTTGGTAAGTGTACCGCATAACCGTCTTTTTACTCAAGAACGGTGAAGCATGTACATGTGTGCAATATGAAACAACCCAGGTCATAAATACGGTCAGCTATAAGCTTGGTAAGTGTAGAGTCCATTGAGGAATGAATTCCGAAATTATCGTACGAAATACCTATATGTGTAGTGTAGATCTAATACTTGTACGGCCCAACAATGTTCATTTCAGGCCTATAGTTAAAGTTGGGCGGTGCAGAGACCATTACGCTACGAATTTCGTAAATTATCGTTCAAAATATCAAAGTTTTGGTACACTGTACCATACTTATGGTGCGCGAAATATGGACCAAGTGACTTAGTACCATAGTTATGGTACATATTATGGTTCATCATTATGTTACCGACATTTATTCAAAAGGGCTTAACTAGCTGTGAACCGAGGGAGTGTCCAAAGAGACANAAATCCTGACGAAATCCATCGAAAACGGCAGCTTCCAGAAAATTAAATTTTTGAAAACAGACCCCTCCGGTCGCCGCATCTCCTCCGTGGGTTGTTGACCGATGGAGGGGGTTGGTGAGGGGGATCGAGAGAGGAAGGTTCAAAGTTGTGCACAAACTTTGTTCCAGCACTCTAACCCTTAAGGGTGGAGCGCTGCGCGCCCCCAAAGTCACCCTTCAAACTTCCGTTCTTGATTAATGAAAATGATTCTTACCTATATATAATTATTAACATATTATATGTATATATTATTCCTAATACATTTTGAAATCAAAATACCACCAATTAAGAAAATTTATATTCTAACTTATTACTGAAATTCAAGTCACAATACAACAGAAACAAATAAAAACCATACAAGAGAATCTAACAAAACGTAACAGAAATCTATTGGTCACAGCACAATAGAAACCAACAAAACAACACATTGCTATGTAAAACACTAGAATACAACAAAATCCAACTGGCTACAACACAATATAAACCAATGGAAAACACTAGAATACAACATAAACAATTTGGCTATGACACAATAGAAACCAACATATAATAAACAGAAACCAATGGAAAGCACTGGCATAAAAAAAAATGGTTGCCTGTAAAGTCGGTTTTACGGGCGAAGATTTTACGTGACAACGTAGTGCTGCGCGCGCGGCAGACCGGCTCCACCGCGTCGTTCGTCTTTGGAATTGCTTCCATGCAAGGTGGCTTTCTCCTTGGCCGGCTCGGCTCCCCTCCTGTTTCCTCCCCTCATTTCCCTCCCTTGATTACCCCTCCTCGGTGACTCATCGTAACGTTACCGAGCGTTACACTTTTTCATAAGTGACTCCCAGCCGCAACCTAATTTAAGACGTTGTCACGTCAATAAATCTAACAGATTATAGTGTATTAGAAACCATCACAACACAATAAAAACCAATGGAAACCATAACGTTACAATAAAAAACAACAGCAGCAACACAACAGAACCAAATGGAAAGAGGCCAAATCCCATATGAAAAACAACACAAGTTACAACAGAAATCAACACTCAATAGCTTAGTCATAGAAACCAACAAAAAATGTATAGTGTTATCTGTTGGTTCCTGTTGTACATTTTTGGTAGGGTAAACAAGTGATTTTTTGTTTTATAATGAACTTTCAATAAAGATGTCCAACATATTTTTTTAAAAAAGGTACCTAAAATGCATTCGTGGATAATGTGATACTGATTTACATAACAAGATCAATTTTTTTTAAAAGTTTGCAGAAGATTTTCAATTGTCTGAACTTTGAATTTACAATTGTATTGTGTATTGGTGATTTCGTTTGAGGAATGAAAAAGTTAAGTCAAATGCATAGGGTTAAATTGTGTATGGACCTTCGGTCTATGTCTGACACCATCATGTATCGGTTTTTATTTTTTTCCCATGTCACCACACCTAACACACTATGGTATACCAACAGGACTGCACATATAGATTGGCAGCTCCTAGCGAAACTACCATATCGTTTCATTTACTGCTCCTACTGGTAACCACTTTAAAAATTAAGAGTTTAGGAATAAACATTGTATTGTTTCTTCTTAAAAAAAAATATTGACAAATAGTGTAAATTCCAGGAAGGGCAAACCAACGCACAACTGTGGAATCTCTCCGCTCGGTCATGCACAACAATGAAAAAGTGTGAGCCTGCATAAGNAATTCTTCGAAGACTCAGAGAGCGATGGGGACAATGCGCCTGACCGGGGCTCGACTCTGAAGATCACAATGCCTCCTCTACCTCAACAACCAGACACTCCTCTTGTCTCCCCTCGAGAACTACAAACTATTCTTTAATAATTGAAAACCAGAACAGCACCCGGTTCAGATGACTTTCCGAATGCCCTTCTGAGAGAACTACCAAGAAAGGCAATTGTCCTCCTGACAAAGATCATCAACTCCACGCTACTACTGGGCTACAACCCGCAGGCCTGGAGGGAAGTCACTGTAGTACCAATTCCGAAGCCGAAAAAACTCTCCAGCTTGCAGGACTGTATAGGCTATTCTCCCTACTGAGCAGCGTTTCGAAAGTATTCGAGAAAGTCATTTTCAACCGTCTGTTTCGTGTGGTAACCAGTCGAGACCTTCTACCAATATGGATTTCGTCCCAAGCACCTCACGGTACATGCACTGGCAAGAACAACCCAGATCCTGGAATCAGGCTTATCTCGAGGAAAAATCTGCGGTATACTCCTGCTAGCCTGGAGAAAGCATTTGATTTGGTGAGACATGGCCTCCTCACCAATGAGCTCAGAGCGATGGGTCTCCCGATTTCACTAATGAACATGATACGCTCCTTCATCGCAGATCGATCCTTCCACCTGCGATTGGAAAACGAGCTCTCACCTCCACAATAAATCGGAGCAGGAGTGCCACATGGCTCAATTCTGAGCCCTCTACTCTTCACACTCTTCATAAGACTAATGCCAACGCCAGCAAACACCAAGCTATATCTATATGCACATGGCACTGCAATTATTGCCACTGTCACAACAGAACGAGAACTGTGGCAGCTGTTGAATAGTGCCCCCTGCACTCTTAAGTGATACTACGAGGCGAGGGGGATCAAATTTAATTTCGACTAAACAACAGCAGTTATCTTCTCCAGGAAACGTGATGAATATTCACCCATCATATAACTAGACAGTAAGGACACCCCGTGGTCGCAGTCTGCAAAATACCTCGGGGTAATCCTTATAGAACGCAAGCTCACTTACAGCGAGCACATAGAGTCCAGGAAAACCAAGTCCGCTCTATTTGCCCTAGCTAATGTACTCCGACCGAGCTCCCCCCTCACCGAGAACAACAGAGTACATCTTATATTTATATATGTTGTAACAATTTTAATGTATGCCGCCCCCGTCTGGTGCAACACGAAGCCAACGTATCTCCGACTACTGTTTATCATGTACCACCATGCACTACGGCTAGTTCTGGGGAAAACCATAACAATCCCACGCTGTGTGCTCATTCCAGATGCGGTGGTGAAGGATCTAGCCACAATCATCACTGAACAGACGATCACCTTTTCGCGATCTCTTGCCAATCACAGCAACCCGACAGTGCGTGCTCTCGGTCGTCCTATTCTACACACCAGAGTGCCGCCTTTCGACACATCGAGACTAAGTAACCGAACAACCCATCACCAGAGATGAAAACAACCAACCCTTGGAGCTGCCCCTAACTGGACATCATCATAGAGTTAACAACAACCACTGCTGAACATGCAATGGGCGACTACTGTAGGTGGGACCAACAACCAGAGATCTCGTCCTGTCCCCGGAGTTCAACCGGGCAATCACCAGATGCACCAGATGGTGGCACATTGTTTCCACCAGGCACCCTCACTGCCCCCCCCTTTCCCTGCAGGCCTGAAATATTAAGTAAGTACTTAAAGTCACCCTTTTGGCTACACTTTGCAGTCCCCCATAAATTGTGGGTTTTTCACCAGGTTCTGGAGTTTCCCACTTAATGCACACCAACTCCCCGAAAGATACCCAGTAGCCTAACGAAAGGGACGTTCGCAAAATTAAGAAATGAAAACTGGGACTAAGAGTGTCCCAGAAATTTAACTTAGAATTAGTAATAAAACTAGAAATAAGATGGCCAGTAGCGCTTCAGGCCGAAATGGCCTTTCTCTAACTTGCATGACAACAGTCCTACACTACACGTGGCGCAAACAAAACACAAAATAATATAAAATTATATATATATAAATATATATTCAGGCATTATCATAGTGTGTTTCTTCATGTTAACATTAAAAATAATTTTAACTATAAGGAATATCTGCGTTTGTGCTTTAAAGTTTGTATTAACTTATAGCTGCAAAATATGTTAAAAAATGCGTTATTCAAATGTTGAAAAATGTTTATAGAAACATCGCTTTTCGAATTTTAGCACGATCACAATATCATTAGAATTTGTTTTTTTTCTGTCAGATTCTAATAAATATTTGTAACATAAAATGTTGGTTTAATATTTTATAGCCAGCTATGTTCTTAATGAGCTGGAAATATAGTTAATCTTTTAAAATGGAAAACGATGTTGTAAGACTTCTATCACATAAACAAGTTTCGAGCCATCTTTATTAATTTCGATACAATATACTTGTGTTCCAAATGAATGTCCTTTAGCAGATTAAAATACATGTTAGTTAATTAAATATTATTCCGTTATATTTAGTGATGTAACACAAACTATTATGATTTACGATAACACCACAACCTGTGAAATATTTCACACATAAGAACCAAATCGCAATCGCATCATGGGAAAGATATTGATAGTTGCAGCAACTTTGAAATGACACAGCAGCCATCTGTTAATGCAGATATCGATTGCAGTGTTTTGTAAAGATGATACATCTAGTTTTTGCCTCGTTGTGTGCCAGTGTTTATGTATATTTAAATACGCATTTAGATTTCCGTTTCGGTAAATGTAACATATTAGCAAGCAAATTTTGTTATAAATTTTTAATCGTTATTAAAATAATTGGAAGTCGAAATAGTGGAAAGTATAATACTCTCTACTATTGGTGTAACTAATATAATCATAATAGTTACAGGTAACCTAATACAGATTATGTTAATTCATAATATGTTATTCAAATCCACGTTATTATAATAAAACATAATTGTCAAATAATAGGCTCAATCTCTGTCTTGTTCTGGCCGTCCCGCGTTCCCATCGATGGTTCGCACCTGCCGGCGAACGAGTGAGTGAGATAGCTATTATATTATGTACTCTATTTTTAAGCATGCAGGTCGCGCTTTGTATGAACGCTGTGTACACAGGTAGGAAGAAAGCGAGCAGTGAAGACAAACTACTTCGCTGCAAAATTTAGCGCCAAATATATATACCTAGGTACTTTTACTTTATAAACAAACACAAATTAGCTATTACGGATTTTTGTTTCGCTTAGATTGGAAGTGCACAACAGAGTGGTGGGTTCAACGAGTCGAAAACATAATATAATCGCTACCTAGTGAATTGTGATAGTAAAGCAGGTAATATTGTGTACTCCTGTATGTTAACTTTCGGTGGTAAATTGTTTAATACGCTAATGCAGGGCTTCCCAAACTGTGGTCCGCGGACCTCCTGGGGGTCCGCCAACCCTAACTAAGGGGTCCGCGGCGAACTTCGAGAAAAATTAATACATTATTACAAAAATAAACGTAGAGTGAATAGATAAATTTAAAAAACTCAAAAATTCAATTTAATGCAAACGAAAAAAAAAAAATTATAATAACAATGAATACTGAAAACAAAAGGTGATGGGTAAAATATTGTGGCTGGGCTGGTCTCTTGGTCGCTTTCCCGGAAATTTCAGAGTTGTTGGGGTGAGGTAAGGTACGTTCATTACCGGGAACTAATGCTTCTCGAAAACCCTGATTTCTTGGTCGCTTTCCCGGAAATTTCAGAGTTGTTGGGTGTACGTTCTTCACTGGGAACAGATGCTACTCGAACACCCTGGATTTTTCCACAGTAGTATATAAAAGTGCCATCGTTTCACGAGAATACCAGTCAAGCTCAAGCTTCTTTCGCGAGTGTTCTACCTATTTGTGTCTCTTTATTAATTAGTTATTTACTCCAATCCAATATGGATCGGTGGCTAAAGTCGGGATCTCTGAGGAAGCAATCAGATTCTTCATCACCTGCACAACAAATTTCCGTCGAGAACGTTACAGAAGACAAGCAAAATGAATCTTCAGTTGATGCAAATGAATCTTCAGTTGATGCACTCCAAGTTCCAGCCAGTTCCGAGCAAGTTCCAGCATTCACAGATTCAACAAGTCTCCAAATAGATGCAGTTCAAACAGCCAGTGGAAGTGGAGTAATTAAAAAACGTAAGTACCACGAAAGTTACTTAGATTTGGGATTTGTTGAGACTGACGAGGGTAAAGCTCAGTGTGTGATTTGCGCGGGAGTCCTCCATAACAGCTCAATGGTTCCAGTTAAACCGCGTCGTCACTTTGAGGGTAGAGACCCGGAACTCCGGGAAAAACAGACTGATTACTTCAAGAGGATGCACACTGAACTGGCTGCTTTTCAAACCTCCATCAAAACTCACGCAAAAACTATAAATGAAAATTCTTTAAAAGCGTCTTATTTGGTGAATTATCGAGTGGCACAGGCAGGTAAAGCTCATTCCATCGCCGAAACCCTCATAAAACCGTGTGTTAGTGATATTGTCTCTTGCATGCTTGACGATAAAGCAGTTCAACTTGTGACATCGGTACCGTTGTCAAACAATACTGTAAAGAGGAGGATACTTGATTTATCGAGTGATGTGAAGGAATCACTGGTTTCTCGCATCAAACACGTTTCGTTTTCTCTCCAAATCGACGAATCTACTGACGTCGCGGGGTTGGCAATTTTATTGGCTTTTGTCCGCTATGAATACTCCGGAAGTTTCGAGGAGGATCTTCTTCTGTGCAAACCACTTCCTGCCAATACAACGGGGGTAGAAATATTCCGTTTGTTGGACGATTTTTTTACGATGAACGAAATTCCTTTGACTAACTGCATTGACGTGTGCACAGATGGTGCGAAAGCAATGACTG
>NQII01001301.1:329342-446555 GCA_002778355.1 Clitarchus hookeri
TGCCTCTCCGGTTTGCGGTCGGGCAGCCCCAGGAAGGATGTGTGGCATTAAAGTCTCCGGCCAGTACGACATGAGAGTCGAGCCGACCAAGGGCCAGAATGTCCACACTGTGGAAGGGGTGTTCGGGTGGGAGATAAAGGGCTGTTAATGTCAGTGGGTATGGGTCACCATGCATCCGCACAGGACCGCCTCAACCGAGGGGGAGGTGGGGGGTTGGCGGCGGTGGTGGGAGAGAGATGAGCGGATCAGGATAGCCACTCCACCACCCCGACCGTCCCGGTCGGAGCGGTGGACCGTATATCCTGGGATGATGAGAGGGGTGTGAAGAGAAAGCCATGTTTCAGTAAGGAAGGTGATATCAGGGGACTGGGTGTGTAAGATGTGATGGAGATCTGGTAGTTTAGGGGTGAGGGAATTGAGGTTCCAGATGAGGATCTTAAGGGGATGGGGAGTATCCATCAAAGGCAGTTACAAGGGAGGTTATGAGGATTTCTAGTTTTTTTAAAGGGATCTGTGGCTTGGGAGATGGCTGCCATGGTTGTGCAGATGAGCGGGAGACATGCTTTAAACATTTGTACTATTTCTAGGATGGGACTGAGGAGGGATTCGGTGTTTTGTGGTGTGGTGGGGTTGGGGGTAGCTGAGGGGGCTTGGTTGAGCTTGACTACCTGGATGCAGATCGTCTCTGACATGCAGCATCATCTTTCTTCCAGGTGTATACCTAGTAGACACCTGAACCACTACTCTTCAGTAACCCACCCAGCCTGAGCTAACCCCTGCTTGGCAGCTTTGCCCCGCCTAGCANACACCTGAACCACTACTCTTCAGTAACCCACCCAGCCTGAGCTAACCCCTGCTTGGCAGCTTTGCCCCGCCTAGCATTATGGTGAGACATAAGGGAAGGCGGTTGTAAACCAGATGGGCAGATAGTGGATGGCCAGTAAGGGGTAGACACAGCCTGATGGGAGAGTAGGGTGTTGAATGTGGGGTAGGGTAGGTTCCCTGATCTACTGGCCTTCAGTCTAGTGTCTTGGCAAGCGGGACGTCGCTGGCAGACCCAAGTACCAAACTCAGGGTTACAGTAGCAGGGCTAGGAGCGACTACTCCCGTGGCTCCCTGGCGAGCGAGACATTGCTGGCGGACCCAGGTGTCACGTACAGCGAGGCTCCTCAGGGGTTTGGCTATAGTTTCCAAGCAGGCGACTTGGCGTGCAAGGCATCGCTGGCGGACACAGGCACTTACTAGAGTGGTGATAGTCCAAGTGACGACTGCTCTGGTGTCGCCCAGGAAGGCACGCTTCCTAAGCTGCACTTCGAGACAGTTCCTAAAAGTTGAGGTTGAGGATGGGGTTTCGGCTCGTGGCTATCCCTGGAATAGTCTGACTAGGACTGGTGACGAAACAGGAAATAGCGGGAGCAAGGTGTGGAAGANGCTCGTGGCTATCCCTGGAATAGTCTGACTAGGACTGGTGACGAAACAGGAAATAGCGGGAGCAAGGTGTGGAAGAATAGTGCTGGAAGAGGCAACTCAAACAAATCAGATTTATGCCTGTNACAGGAAATAGCGGGAGCAAGGTGTGGAAGAATAGTGCTGGAAGAGGCAACTCAAACAAATCAGATTTATGCCTGTTTCATTGATTNCTCAAACAAATCAGATTTATGCCTGTTTCATTGATTGCCCAATCACACACATAAAGCAGTCTGTACCCTGACTAGAGCCTGAAGGGTCGAACGCAGGTTGCCAACTGGTAACTGAACTAGTCGTAGAAGACGCGGTAGCGCGAGGGGTGAGGGCAACTCCAAATCACCATTACTCATACTCCAGTCAACTGCGGGTGAGCTACACGGTAGCTGGAGGGCAGTGATGCGGCGTTGGGCAGACTAGAACTCTCGACAGTGCTGCAAATGGCAGTGACAACTTGAAGTCGGTTGAATCTCGGGCAGTTACGTTATGTTAAGCTAGACGAGACGTCAGATGGCTCTCGGGCAGAGTAACGGCGTGCTACTGAACTGACGCGAGACAGCCTCCTGGTGTGCTCTCGGGCAGTGTGACATTCTGTAGATGACAGACGCGAGACAGACTCGAACTGACGACTGCAAGGGATGTGGGGTGTGGTGAGAGAGATAACGGAGAGAGAAGAGACGTAGATAGTGGCGGTGGTGAGCCGGCAGAGATGGCCAAAGGCAGCCGAAGCTGGCGGCGAGTTCAACATCTCACAGCCAAAGGCTGGATAGGTAGAGAGCAGCGACATGATGCAAAGCGGGTTGCGGTGCAGCAGGCGGCAACAGCTGGGCAAGCCAACCCTGGGCTTGGAGGCGCGCTGTGGCATGTGCAGGGTAACGGCTCTTATTAGCAGGGTGCCGCGGCTGTGGTGAGGCTAGATAAGATAATAATGTTGCTCGTGGCACATCAAAGTAATTTGACCCTTTTAACTAGTTTCGCTGGTTAATAAGCTCAAATTTTTCTGTCCCTTCAGAAACTTCTTAAGAGTTTCACTTTTAGTTTGACGTAGGTTTACATTCAAATTTTTTAAATTATGTTTTTCAGTTATAAAATGTTTCCAAGAGGTAATTAAAATTATAAAGTACTCTACAAATGTAAATTTGATACATAAATTTTTATTTATTATTTCAAGACATGTGTTCACGAATATTCCCCTATAAAGAGAACATAGTAAGTGTTCCCTTCAGATTCATTNTTTATTATTTCAAGACATGTGTTCACGAATATTCCCCTATAAAGAGAACATAGTAAGTGTTCCCTTCAGATTCATTATAAAATAGTTCTATTGTATTTAGGAGTTCATTTATAAAATTTTCATATANTAGTAAGTGTTCCCTTCAGATTCATTATAAAATAGTTCTATTGTATTTAGGAGTTCATTTATAAAATTTTCATATAAAAAATTAATTCAGTGACACGCGTTTGTTTTTAATCTTCTTGTTCATAATCAAATATTTTATACCAAACCAAATGTGTAGCAAAACACCCAAGCACAAATAATCAATTAGCCAACATTGGTTTTTCAAAAGAACTATGTTTAAGAGTGCATATTTTGCAAGTAGCACTAATCTTGTTTATTGCAGAACCAATGCATATATAAAAACAATCCACCATTTTTGTTTCAAGCCTATCACTTGACTGTCAGCATCAATAAAACATGTAAACAAACTTATGCATGCTTACTATTTTCTGAGTTCACAATTACGTATTTTTATAAATATAGACCAACATATTTTTTTTTTTGCCTTCACTTGAACTTACATGGTTTGTGNTCACAATTACGTATTTTTATAAATATAGACCAACATATTTTTTTTTTTGCCTTCACTTGAACTTACATGGTTTGTGTAGCACTTTTGGGGCCCTAGTTACTTTTTCATTTCAGCTATATTTTTCCCTACAACCTCTTTTTTAAATAAATATTGCCATGTAAGTAATAAATACAGTGTGTATAATCCAACTCACATGGGAGTTAACATCTAAGGCTAAAATAAAATATATTTATTGACTATTATTCCAAATGAGAGGGTTTTCAAAAGTGCTCACTGTACCATGAATAACCTGTACGCTATACCCTATTCACTTCTTGGACACTGTAAACTGAAATAAGTTAAAAATTGCTTTCAATTGTGCTGCACTTCACCAATACCATTGTTTGAGTATTGACNCACTGTAAACTGAAATAAGTTAAAAATTGCTTTCAATTGTGCTGCACTTCACCAATACCATTGTTTGAGTATTGACGCGTGGCACGTATATACACTCCTACTTTTGTTTTGCTGCAAGTACGCATTGTCACATGTGCACCACCTGCCCAAGTAATACAACCCTGAACAGCAGCAATCCCAAGCCGACATTAAGTCTCCTATAACAAGGTGGATGCCTGGAGACCGTAATGCACTCGGAAGAAAAATATATTAGATCGCTGCCGCCTTAAATAAAACCCAGTGAAAATAGATTATACGGTGGAAACTTAANTCGGAAGAAAAATATATTAGATCGCTGCCGCCTTAAATAAAACCCAGTGAAAATAGATTATACGGTGGAAACTTAATTCATCGAGCATGGCTGGATCAAAAGTCCGTGTCCACAGAAAATATTCTGTGGTCCCAACAAAATTCCTATGTAAATAATGCTAAAAAAAGTCTGTTTTTTGCCAAACTCAAAATTTAATTTTTACTGCATTGATTGAACAAAAATTTCTGTAGCATCACTGAAAATGACATGCTCCAATCATTTAACAACTAAGAATTAACGAAAAATTATAAGTATCAACGGTAGTCACCAGGGCATACGAGGTCGGCACAGTACAGTATGAACACATGCGTGAGTAATTACTATATAATAGATAACACAAAATAAATAAATTTTCAACACACATTGTTTTCGCCTACGTCTCGCTGCCCTGTGTTTAGTCCTATTTATGTAATTTACCACTTCCGAAATAACCTGTTATTGATTTCGTCACAATGTCACATTTGACTCTTTCTTTGTAACAAAAATAATAAATAATAATAGACGTCTCAGACTAAAATTCATTTATTTAGAGAGCACGAAATACAAAACAAAAACTATAAAATATGGAAAGACAATACATATTTGTATGGAATATGTACTGTAGACGTTCAGCAAGCAATTGCAATGTTTACGGTGGCAGTCATGTTGGTAATGACCAGTAGAGCAACCACAAGAAACAGCGGTGCCATATAAAGATATTGATTTGCAATGGGACGTNCATGTTGGTAATGACCAGTAGAGCAACCACAAGAAACAGCGGTGCCATATAAAGATATTGATTTGCAATGGGACGTTACCAACGACACTTCCAAGTTTTTCACTTGAATATTTTTCCATGGAAATTATGAATGCATATATATGCNTGGGACGTTACCAACGACACTTCCAAGTTTTTCACTTGAATATTTTTCCATGGAAATTATGAATGCATATATATGCATAAATGTAACTGTAATGAAGCAATATTCATAATTTTTCGGGACTCGAGTGTAAAAATTCTTTCGTGTTTGTGAAGCTTTGGGAAGCTTCGTAATATTTTTATCGTGTTTCAAGTTTAAAGCCGTGGTGGCTCGTTTCCCGTGTTTATCAGACAGACGTGTGCATTTGTAGGTTAAGGGGCGGACGTCTGCGGGTTACGTTTTTATCAAGAGTCCTGGTTACAGTTTTCGTTTCGAACTTGGGAGTTTTGAAAGCGTCAGCATAAAGTAGATTAGTTAGTTTCTGTGGATCAGGCGACATCAACAGTTTTAGTTCCTTCGGCGCAGTTTTAAAATGTCAACAAGTTTTTGTGGACGGCGAAGTTTGTTAATGTTGACGGCGCGGCAGTCGATAACTTGTTGAGCGCGGGGCACGTGCAGTTTTAGACGACGCTGCTGGCAGATGCCGGATGCCGGGCGGTTATCGCAGGAGTAGTTTGTGCGGAGCAGTCAGTAACGATAACGTCGTGTTGAGCACGGGCCACGTGCAGTTTGTGATGACGCTGCTGGCAGATGCCGTGGCCAGGCCGTTATCACAGGAGAGGGGGGATAGGCAGTAGGATATAGGCGTCTAGCTGTCGCCCTTACAGGGTCTTATTCGTTGAGAGTCTTCTTAGGAGTTACTTCACGTCGCCCGTGAGGGCAGGTCAGCGCAGTCGAGAAGTATCATGCAATGCTAGCCTAGGCCGCGTTCGGGCAGGATTAGAACCCCCACATCGGCCACTAGACTGTATTACTTCATTTCTCAGCCGGTGTGGGAGGTAGCAGCAGATATTCTTTATTCGGGCTAATATTCATGAGACGTTAATAAACGGAAACCACTGTGGCGCTGTTTTCTGTACTTTCATATTTATCTGTAAGGTTCGTACTCTGCAATTTGGACTTCTTCTGTGAACTGTGGTGCTGAGTGTTAAATAAATAGTTAAATAAACAAAGTATATAACAAATAATCTGGAACTTCTTCATTCTTAATTAATAATGTTCAATTCTATGAGTCTCGTGTTTCTACACTGAGCAAGCCGTGGCAAGTAAACAGTCGACAGTGTAAGCGGCGAAAAGTTACAAGATGGCGCCTAACCTTTGAGGCTGCTATATTATTAAATATACGCTTGTAACAGTAAAGATGGAACTTTACAATATGGCGACCAACTGTGCGGCATTATAATAATTATAGTGTGAAAGTCACACCAACGCGAAATATTACAACACTAATAAATGTGTCCAGAAATTTAAAAAAAAAAGGCAACGCAAAATAAAGTAAACCCTATTCACTGCACTTTGACAATCACTATATTCAAGACATTTTTATTCCTTAGCTAGTAACTGCAACAGTAGTTAGTTGCTTTGTGGATAGTACTTCCGCTACGCTGGCAGCTGTTTCTGTGCACTTGGTTTCAAAAGAGGTGTTTAAATACTGTTTTTATTATGTTTGAGTGTGAGTGTACAGGAAAATTTTTCTTTAATATTCCCATTTGCATTGTTTTATTTTAGTTAAACTTGACTTATACTTAACATAGGCCTATCAATGTGTTCAAGATAAAGTTTAATGAGGTTGGGTTTTTTTTTTTGGTTGACTAATATGTCTAGTCCACATCTACAGAATGTCTGCATCTAGAGAATTTCTACATCAGTCCCCAGAAATAGATTCCACCTACCCCGCTACCTTAAACCAGTACTCTCGATGTAGCACAGGAGTCCGTACGTTCCACGCCCAAGCTGGCGGCGATGCAACCTGCCGCAACCTAGTAGCCTCACAAGGTGCATCGCTGCGAGGCCGGCCGGCCCGGCAGCCAGCATACACAGCCACACAGTGGCAGAGTAAGGAAGGGGTTGCACTCTGCGCTCGTGGCTGCAGCGCGTGAAACTTGACGCAAAGATATGTGCGCTGACACACTGCCCGAACTCCAGTTGATGCCGGCAACCTCGAGGGAGAGGTTGCATACTGGAGCTCTTACTACTCCGGCCCAGAAGGAAAATGCCAGCAGAGACCACCACGTCGCCGAAGAGATCCAGCCCCAAAGGAAGCAGCAAGCAAAGACCACCACGCCGCCGATGAGATCCAGCTCCGAAGGAAGACGTCAGTTGAGACCACCACGCCGACGAGACCCAGTCANCTCCAGTTGATGCCGGCAACCTCGAGGGAGAGGTTGCATACTGGAGCTCTTACTACTCCGGCCCAGAAGGAAAATGCCAGCAGAGACCACCACGTCGCCGAAGAGATCCAGCCCCAAAGGAAGCAGCAAGCAAAGACCACCACGCCGCCGATGAGATCCAGCTCCGAAGGAAGACGTCAGTTGAGACCACCACGCCGACGAGACCCAGTCACGAGCCCGTGAAGGGCCATCCAGCTGACCTAACCTCAACCTACCGCCGGAACCATCTCAGCAAGAGCCACAAACAGCTAAGTGCCGATGTTCATCNCCAGCTGACCTAACCTCAACCTACCGCCGGAACCATCTCAGCAAGAGCCACAAACAGCTAAGTGCCGATGTTCATCGTTCAAGGAGCATTTCGAGTACTTGTGTGTCCGATGCATAACGTCCTTAACTATCAGGATCGTCAGTGGGTTTACGCATGTAGTACCGTTGGTATTTGATCCCGCCCTGAAAGGCCCCTAACTTGCTGGATACAGACTCTGGCAGTGTAGCTGATTTAGGCCAAATAAATTCATACTATCAAACCCATAACTTGACTGGCGTACCTCTTTGTAAACGCAGTTTAGTAGATGACTTTATTCCTTCACCCTACCCCCTCCCCCTCTTGTTCGGGAGGGGGGGGGGTGGAGCAGAAGGAGGGACCACCACCTCGAGATAACACCTACATTGCAGCAGCCATCAGTCGGAGACCCACCTCTCCCCCTGGTAAGGGCAGTAACACCACCTACCCCTCCCTTGCCGCAGAGGACCACAGTCACCTTGGTAAGACAAAGTATTATCAGCCTCCAAAGTTACCCAGCTGATGATGCATCGCCCTTGCGGCCGCAGAGAAAAAGGAGACGAAGAAGTACTCGAGGTTTCACCGCTCGACACCCAAGGCACCCGTGGTCTGCCACATTTTTAAAAAGTCTCAATTCNGAAGAAGTACTCGAGGTTTCACCGCTCGACACCCAAGGCACCCGTGGTCTGCCACATTTTTAAAAAGTCTCAATTCTTTCATTTCAAAGTTCATGACAACCATAATGAATTTTACAAAAAGTAAGCACTTGCCTCAATCAATCAGTATAGGCTGCTGTCTCATTTAATCTGTATAAGCTGGGTTGAAATGTCTTAGATTTCTATACATCTTAAATTACTAGAAGTTTATTTAAATTTTACTGACTTACACACATGCATGCACGCAAACATACGTGCAAACATGCGCACACACAAAAGTTTAAAAATTCTGAACTGTTAAGTTTGTAAACATTTAAACACTTGATATGAAAAAATNACATGCGCACACACAAAAGTTTAAAAATTCTGAACTGTTAAGTTTGTAAACATTTAAACACTTGATATGAAAAAATGTAAGAAAAGTTAAACCGTGCCTTTCTTGAAAAAGTCTGCAATTTTTTTTTGTTTGTCACCGGAATGGATTTTTTTGTTTATAACATACCATGCTCAATTTTTTTTAAAACATTTCTGACTTTTCCACGATAGTTTAAACTGTCCTTTTATGCTTTGCTGACATTGCGAAAATAACCCTACCAGTGAACAATCGACAAACTTGCAAGATGTGGTGTTCGGGTGGTAACTGAGATGAATGCGGTCAGATACGTTCTTCAACAGGCAGAAATGCATGACTCACGCACGTCTCTGTGACAGGCTGACAGTTTACAGAGATAAACATCAGCTCACGCGGCACAGCAATAGATGATAGGCGTACAAGGTACCGCTGCTTGTTAAACGACACTCGTTACAGCATCGCCTCACCGNCGGCACAGCAATAGATGATAGGCGTACAAGGTACCGCTGCTTGTTAAACGACACTCGTTACAGCATCGCCTCACCGCAGAAGTTACAGTAGACTTTCAAAAAAGCCAAAAGGCAGAATGGATAAGCCAAAAACCGGTTAAGCGAAGCACGAATAAACGGGAGTGTACTGTAATTTAACTTACAAAAAACAAATTATATTACAGAAAAATTACAGCTGTCGCAAGAAATTGCAAACACGTACAAACAGTTTGCTTTAAGTTAGCAAATAGCACTGGAAACGCACGCACCAAACCTCTGCTTTTGCAGAATCTACCACCAATTCAACCAACAAGATACGTCTACTTAAACTTATGGCTCCACCCACATTACAAACAATAATGATCACTGAAAATAAAACAGCATGACAGCTGAAAATAAAACTGCAGCACCAAGGAAATAGTTGTCTTTCTCAATACAGTATTTATTTGAGATATTTTCTGATGACCAAAATGTATCTATTCATCCCTACTGTGATAATGCATGCACCTTATCATTGTTTTGTCACACTCTCTCTTATATCTTCACACTTGGCACAAAAAATAAAATAGTTATATACATATATATACATACACACATATATATATATATATATATATAATTTAATAATAGTTACATTTTGCAGTATACACACAACTGAAATAGCTATTCGACTTAAACTATTTGCACGTTATTAAAAAATTTACTACTATTCAATTAAAAACTTTTTGAACATAAAAATCCACTATTTGGATGCCTCTAATACACTGCAATGCACATCCAGTGCTACCTGAACTGTCTGTAGGTAACAACGAGCCTCTTGAAGCACAATTACCCTGACATGACCAAACTACTGACATAATTAATTAGGGGGGAAAAACCAAAATATAGAAAATTAGGTAAATGGGGCAAAATTATGTGCCCCAAATTTTTTTAAATAATTTGCAATGGCACAGAACAGTAAGGGGTTGAACTGTGAAGGTGTTAAACANTTAGGTAAATGGGACAAAATTATGTGCCCCAAATTTTTTTAAATAATTTGCAATGGCACAGAACAGTAAGGGGTTAAACTGTGAAGGTGTTAAAAAAGTTTATTTTTGAATTTGATTAGAGTTCAGTTCAAGTTTGATCAATTATTGCAGGTTCAGTTCTAGGAAAATGTTCAAGGTTTAGTTCTAGTTCGGTTCGTAGTCAAAAATCGAGTTCATCCCCCCTTTTATTATCTGGCGACAAAGGAGTGTTGTACAGGATGTTCATTCAGAAAATGTGAGTGTGTCGAAACAAATTAATAGGTATTTCTGAAACAAATCCTTTGATTTCTCCCACAAGAAGTGGCTGAAAATGGACTCCATACACTCTGAAAACTTATGGCTAAACGGGGAGGTCAACTATGTGTATGCTTTTGGAGTATTATTTTACTTGTAAAACATCAGCCTATTGAATAAAATTAACATTTCATTTAACACAGGCTTCACAGAATAAAACAGACACTAAAAGTAATTTTCGAATTTTTTTAGAAGTCAAAATTGATTCGTTTCAGTTTCATGAGGGTAGCAATATTATAAAGTAATTCTTCAAATTTCCATTTAACCGAAAAATAGAGCATCCCTCTACTTTAAATGTTACTGACACCAGATTATACACGTTTAAAACTGTTGTACAGGAACTAACAAATTTAAGCCTTAAACAAAGAAAGTTTCTTTAAAAAGTGGAAATAACTCATCTGTTTACAGTCCAGGTGCAAAATTACACAAGCTTAAGGATGAAAACTGAACTGGGACCTTCTTAACAGGCTGTTACCAATAAAGAGACCCAAAAAATGAGGTTTCAATTATGACAAAGAAACAAAAGTAAAAAAGCTAACGGGATAGGATAAGACAGTGAAACCCTCTTTGTACGCTCCCTGATTTTATACTATCTTCACTTTACACATACTTTATTTNAAACAAAGAAAGTTTCTTTAAAAAGTGGAAATAACTCATCTGTTTACAGTCCAGGTGCAAAATTACACAAGCTTATGGATGAAAACTGAACTGGGACCTTCTTAACAGGGTGTTACCAATAAAGAGACCCAAAAAATGAGGTTTCAATTATGACAGAGAAACAAAAGTAAAAAAGCTAACGAGATAGGATAAGACAGTGAAACCCTCTTTGTACGCTCCCTGATTTTATACTATCTTCACTTTACACATACTTTATTTGGTCCCATTTACTGTTTTTACAGAATATATCCTCCTCTTTTTACAATATCCTGCATTTCGCAAAGAATGTTTCCTAGTCCCCTAAAAAGTGTAAAAAAAGGGATTTCACTGTGCTAAATGATATCAACAAGAAATCAGAAGCTAAAATAAAAAAACATCATCTATTTTACTTATAAATCACTTATAAATATACATTTGCACTGATCTGACATAATTTCACGAACTCATCCATAAAAATTTGTACATTTACAGAAAATGAAAACTTGCAGATAACAGCACAATGATGTTAAAATTTGTCAACAAGTTGCAAAATGTGTTGCTGCTCCATTTTCCGCCAATCTACGTCACCAACATCGCCCAAATTGCCAGCATATTCTGAAAACACATATTCAAATACTAATTACAGTACAAATCATTACAGAGTATTTATGTTAATCTGTCAAATTCTGATATGTTATCTTCCACAAAGTATAATTGTTTATCACACATTAGCACATTTACTCAACTCCAAGCTGTACGTTTATCCAGAAATATTTTTTTAAAAACTCAGTGTGGATTAGAAACAAGTGTACCATCAATTTTTTGGACCAAAATAATTATTTTGTGCAACCGTTCTATTTGTTTGAATAATTATTGTTGTGTGTCAATAGTCTGCATCACACACCCTTGCCCCGTTCTGCTTGTGAGAGCAAAGGGGTGTTTGAAGGTCAGACTTGTAATGTAAGAAAGGCACTGGTACCATTGCGTGCGGCCGCGATAAGCCTATCGCATCTCGCACACTCTTGACCTTCAGCAGATTGAATTTCTGTGGTTATCCGAAGGAATGTTCTGGTTTATTGCCCTTGCATCTTTCAACGAGACTAGGGGTGCGGAGAACCTTCCAGATCGGGCGACAGACTATTTAAGCACGACGGGCCTCCGAGCCGACAGTGTTTGAAAGTTGAGTGTTTGGGGGGAATGTGCGACCTTAAGGGGAATCAGGCCCCACCATTTTGGATTTTTTTTTATTTTCGGTTACTACTTGTAAACGTGGATTTTAGATGGATTTGTTTGGACGACATGACATAGAGTATAACTTAATGTGTTTTCTGAAATCTGTTCTGTTTGACTGCCGTAGCTATTATGACCTCTGTAGTCGCTCCCACAAAATAATCANTACCTCTGTAGTCGCTCTCACCAAATAATCAATTATTTTACCTCAGCTGTTACAAGTTATAAAATATCAAATGCAGAGAAACTGTACCAATTCAAGAACATCAACGAAGGTATTATTTATACTTTGTCGTGCCAAAAATTGTAATACACCTCCTGAAATTGAATTTGTAGCGGAAAATCTACAAGAATAATTCGACAGGGACTGANTTTGGACGACATGACATAGAGTATAACTTAATGTGTTTTCTGAAATCTGTTCTGTTTGACTGCCGTAGCTATTATGACCTCTGTAGTCGCTCCCACAAAATAATCAATTATTTTACCTCAGCTGTTACAAGTAATAAAATATCAAATGCAGAGGAACTGTACCAATTCAAGAACATCAACGAAGGTATTATTTATACTTTGTCATGCCAAAAATTGTAATACACCTCCTGAAATTGAATTTGTAGCGGAAAATCTACAAGAATAATTCGACAGGGACTGANTGCCAAAAATTGTAATACACCTCCTGAAATTGAATTTGTAGCGGAAAATCTACAAGAATAATTCGACAGGGACTGATCACCATTAAGCGAGGGATGTGTCTGCAGGAACAGGATCCAGGGTGACACATTATATCTATACTTGTAATGAACAGTGCAGCTATCTAGCGAATCACGCAGCAGCTGCNCAGGATCCAGGGTGACACATTATATCTATACTTGTAATGAACAGTGCAGCTATCTAGCGAATCACGCAGCAGCTGCAAGCTGGCTAAACAGCGCGGCCATTGATTGCGTTATCATAGAATTTCATGAGATACGGGTATACTACTTCTTGAAANAAGCTGGCTAAACAGCGCGGCCATTGATTGCGTTATCATAGAATTTCATGAGATACGGGTATACTACTTCTTGAAAACAATTTGCAGATTATCGTTAAACTAAAGCAATGAATGAATGATAGAACCAAAAAAAATTTGATTAGAGTTGCAATATTATTTTAAAAAATGATGTCGAAACTGTAAAATAAATAACNGATAGAACCAAAAAAAATTTGATTAGAGTTGCAATATTATTTTAAAAAATGATGTCGAAACTGTAAAATAAATAACAGTCACTTACACTGTGATTCAGTTTTCAACAGACAAGATATCAGGCCGAGCGAGACTGATATTTCAAACAATCATGTCTGCTTCAGCCATGCAGTATTGGTTACACNAGATATCAGGCCGAGCGAGACTGATATTTCAAACAATCATGTCTGCTTCAGCCATGCAGTATTGGTTACACAATGTACTTATTTATGCAGAATATATTGAAAGTCCAGCAGCTGGGAAGTTATTTGAGATCAAGTAAGAAATATTTGGGCTGCTGGAGAGAAGCACGCAATACAATTAACTGCTTCCAAACGCATATTATTCTCATTTGGCAGACTGAAAAATAATTGTTTTGGTGGAAAACCATTTCTATTAAAGACTAAATTAAACTTCCTACAGAAATTAAAATTCCTACTGAAGCGATGGGTTCAACCTGTGGCCTCATGTTAATACCAGTAACTTTTTCTCAGAGTTTTTTTTCTAATATTTTCTAATACACACAATAAAAGCAAAAATTTACCTTTGAAAACGATTAGACGACATTGACAGAACGTAACACGCAAGAACACAAAACTGTGGTGGTTTCTGCTACTGTAGATAATATGAAATGAGCATGAGAAAGCTGGTATGCTTATCTGCTAAGTATGCATTGTAATGATATAATCCATTCACGGTATCTTCGATACTTTTCAAAAGAACCTTTGAAAAATCACCCTAGGAGTTACATGTTCAATTGGTTATTAAAAAATATATATATATGGAAAAAGGTTGTGTCTTGCTTTTAGCACTGAAGCACTATATAAATTGGTTGTTTTAAGTTTTAAGTATATTTTTTCAATAAATTATAATAATTTGTTAAAAGTCAGTACGAATTAACAATGGATTTTGAAGGGACATGTTGGTTATAGCAGAAAAAAAATAGTTTGAGGGTTAAATATTAATATGTATAAGTTTAATGCCGTAATTGTAAAGTTAATATTGCTGAACTATATATTGACATTTTTACGTAGCACTCATGGGTAAAAATTTCACGGTTATTAATTGAAATTAAATAAATTTCAGTGCCTGTCCAGCGGACTCATACACTCCATCTTGTCCGTTTGGGCACTTTTTTTTCAGAAGTATAACCACGCCATTTTGGATATTGGAGACGCTGAATTGTGGTTATAAAACTAACGTAACACATCCTTTCTACTTATAAGATAATTCTAGGTTAAGATGTAATTTTAATATTAGCGTTGTTATTTCTGCAGTTTATCTTTGTAAGTTGTAAATAAACGTGCAAAATATAGAAAGGCCTTTGAATATTTCCGTTACGTAATTACCCTCGCAATCCTTAACAGAAAAAAATATTTTAAAAGAATGAAAAAGAATCGATTTTTGGTCAATAACTGGTAATCGATTATTTTCGAAAGCTTTTTGTGGAGCGTAAGAGATAGCAGCACATTAGCGTTGGATCTTGAGTACCAAATGTAGCCGTGACTTACACGTCTTTCCGCCGCACGTAGTGTTGTTTTAATGTTGTTGCAGTGAAGAAGTGCGACAGTTTCTTGATGGAAAAGCGATGTACCTACACTGCAGGTTTCAAAATGAAAGTGATTTTGTTCGCTGAAGAGTTTGGAAATCGAGCCGCGGGCCGTGAATTCGTAGTAAATGAAACGTTAGTGCGGGGCTGGAGGAATTTTTCTCACTTATAAGTCGCACCCCGAGTTTTCAATAAAATTTTTTAAATAAAATGTGCGACTTATATGTGATAAAATACGGTACCATTTATCACAGTGAAATCTTTAACCTGAGAGCTACTTCCAAAAGTTTATTAAATAAAATTTAACATTTTCCTTACACCAAATATGTAAATAAATCTTAATACAATAAGTAAACTTTAATTAAATTATATAATAAACAGTTCCGATATATACTTCAATCTACCTTTTTGTATGTATTAAAATATTTTGCTAAATTGATTAGCATTTTTTTTAGACATTTGGAGAATTTTATTAAAGTATATGACAGTTAAGATTACATGGCATTGTTTCTCTTCAAAAATAAATGTTGGTAGTTCCCACATGGACACTGTTAATAAAATATTTGACAGTTCCCACATGGCACTGTTTGTTTACAAAATATTTGAGAGTTTCACATTGCACTGGTTTTGTTTGCAAAACGTTTGACAGGTGTCACATGGCAATGTTTTGTTTACATACTGCAGAAGGATACATAATCGGCTCCCTGAAAGTAGATCTTTAGCAGGGCTTCAGAAAATCTTGAAGTTACCGTGAATACATTATAACAATGAAGCTAATGCAGACTGCAAACAAGAGACAAGACAAGGAGAGATGCTGGGATGGAGCGTAACATACTGTACAGTGAAGATGTGCATGTTCCACAATCGGTGTCTGCCAAAGAAAAAGCTTGGAAAAATTTTCATAACGTTACTTTTTATTTTACTGAAATTCTATCATTTGCACTAATAATTTTATCTGTGTTCATAGATGTCTTACAAGTTTAATTCAAAATGTATTTTTTTTAATGCCAAATCCAGACCATGAACCTAACCAAATTAGGGGGAAAAATGTACCATTTCAAGCAAAGTACAGCAGTTTGCTCTACAAACTGGGCTACAAGATGGATCCACATGAGCTGAGCTTTAGAGAGGTTACTGAGAGGGCAGAGTTACCACAGTAGCTGTGAGGTGAAGGATGGAAAGCGACAGCTAAAGAGAACTGCATGAGAGGGAAAGGATGGCAGGAGTGCAACTATGTGGCAGCGTTTCTTCAACAGCAAAACGGAGGANTTTCAACAGCAAAACTGAGGAAGGTTGGAAAAGTAATGGCCGGGTAAGTGAAGTGTGTATCACAAATATGGAAAAGGATGGAAAGCAAGAGGTAATAGCATTTATGTAAACAATTAAATCACATCTTGATATTAAATCATAAATTGGGCCTGGAAATTTTCACAAACTGCGACACAAAGCAAAATACGGAAAAAAAAATTATTCAAGAAATTCTGCAACAATTCCTGTATTCACGAAACATCAACACAATTACTTATTAGAATGTTTCCAAAACGACAATGCCAAACTTCTTTCACCATGAAAACTCTTAGAAACAACTTGTTTTGCAATTTTTCATGTGTTATACCCTTAATTTACTTCACATATGCACTGCTAACAATTTAAACCACTATTTNGGAAGTTATTTGGGCTGCTGGAGAGAAGCACGCAATACAATTACCTGCTTCCAAACGCATATTATTCTCATTTGGGCTGCCCGAGAGAAGCACGCAATACAATTACCTGCTTCCAAACGCATATTATTCTCATTTGGCAGACTGAAAAATATTTGTTTTGATGGAAAACCATTTCTATTAAAGACTAAATTAAACTTCCTACAGAAATTAAAATTCCTACTGAAGCGATGGGTTCAACCTGTGGCCTCATGTTAATACCAGTAACTTTTTCTCAGAGTTTTTTTTCTAATATTTTCTAATACACACAATAAAAGCAAAAATTTACCTTTGAAAACGATTAGACGACATTGACAGAACACAAAACTGTGGTGGTTTCTGCTACTGTAGATAATATGAAATGAGCATGAGAAAGCTGGTATGCTTATCTGCTAAGTATGCATTGTAATGATAACAATGCAGCTAATGCAGACTGCAAACATGCAAAACAAGAGACAAGACAAGGAGAGATGCTGGGATGGAGCGTAACATACTGTGCAGTGAAGATGTGCTTGTTTCACAATCTGTGTCTGCCAAAGAAAAAGCTTGGAAAAATTTTCATAACGGTATTTTTTATTTTACTGAAATTCTATAATTTGCACTAATAATTTTATCTGTGTTCATATGTGTCTTACAAGTTTAATTCAAAATGTATTTTTTTTAATGCCAAATCCAGACCATGAATCTAACCAAATTAGGGGGAAAAATGTACCATTTCAAGCAAAGTACAGCAGCTTGCTCTACAAACTGGGCTACAAGATGGATCCACATGAGCTGAGCTTTAGAGAGGTTACTGAGAGGGCAGAGTTACCACAGTAGCTGTGAGGTGAAGGATGGAAAGCGACAGCTAAAGAGAACTGCATGAGAGGGAAAGGATGGCAGGAGTGCAACTATGTGGCAGCGTTTCTTCAACAGCAAAACGGAGGAAGGTTGGAAAAGTAATGGCCGGGAAAGTGAAGTGTGTATCACAAATATGGAAAAGGATGGAAAGAAAGAGGTAATAGCATTTATGTAAACAATTAAATCACATCTTGATATTAAATCATAAATTGGGCCTAGAAATTTTCACAAACTGCGACACAAAGCAAAATGCGGGAAAAAAAATTATTCAAGAAATTCTGCAACAATTCCTGTATTCACGAAACATCAACACAATTACTTATTAGAATGTTTCCAAAACGACAATGCCGAACTTCTTTCACCATGAAAACTCTTAGAAACAGTTTGTTTTGCAATTTTTCATGTGTTATACCCTTAATTTACTTCACATATGCACTGCTAACAATTTAAACCACTATTTGCATTAATCACATTGGTGACTCAACAAATGTAAACGTTTTACTCCAGAATGAGAATAATTCATAAATTCATCAATAACATGAACAAAATATTATTGTTGCTTGCAAGATTCAATATGCTGACCCGAATCACTAAGCGCTCGTTTACAGATGAGAATCATGACTATCATATATNAATAACATGAACAAAATATTATTGTTGCTTGCAAGATTCAATATGCTGACACGAATCACTAAGCGCTCGTTTACAGGTGCAGAATCATGACTAACATATATATTTTTTTAATGGGCAAATGGGTATTTCTAACCAAAAATGTTGGTGAAAGTAAATAATGTAGATATAACACAGCTGAACATTTTTTGGGGTCAATGTAATAATTACGCACTAAAACATTTCTACAGTATTCGTTAACAGTCCTGACTTTACTCGTCCTCTGTGAATTGTGATTAAGTTACAGATCACCATAAAAAAAAAATAGTAATTTGATTCATCTGCTTATATTGCAAAATTGGTTTAGAATTCCAAAAATAGTAACTCTTTTTTATTATGCGTGCGGGTTTGAAAGTGAAGGCTTCTACATATTTTGTAAACTGAACAGAGTGCAACTACAAATACCTCTATGTAAACGTTGAGTGGGCTTGAAACGTTNAAGTGAAGGCTTCTACATATTTTGTAAACTGAACAGAGTGCAACTACAAATACCTCTATGTAAACGTTGAGTGGGCATGAAAAGTTTTGTGTAAACACAGCAGTACTATATACACAGTGAACAGTGACAGTGACGATGCACGTTTCAGATTGCCAAGAAAACGAAAACAAAGAGATTTCTGCCACTCCCCTGCAGAAAAACTAGACACCTTTACAATTGGAAATGTTGTGCAAACATTGTGCTACGTGAGGAGTAATTTTAATTTATCTACAATAAAAATCTCTACTCATTGTTTTGTAGTTAGGTTGTGAATTCCTGTTGGAATAATATTTAACAGTGAACAGGCATTTTGCCAGTTTTCTTTTTTCTCATTTATCAACAAACACATACTCTATAGGAGGAGGGCAACTGCCTTGTCCAAAAACACTGAGGGAGTGATGCACCCAGAATACATGAAGTGCATGAACAAAAATTGAAAAGCTCACAGAGAAGATGTGATTCTGTGGGATTTAACAACTGTAAAAGGACAGTGTGTTTTCGTGTTACATTAAAATATTATCATAAATGAACAGAAGCTATACGTGGGTGGTCTAAAATTCTTGGAAAACTCAAATGCTAGTGAGTGCTCTTGGGCAGTTTTAAATGTCTTGACTAAGTACAAGATCAACNAAAATTCTTGGAAAACTCAAATGCTAGTGAGTGCTCTTGGGCAGTTTTAAATGTCTTGACTAAGTACAAGATCAACCACACAAAATTGACTCTGATTGTGGCAATATATGCTACACAACCGCGTGTGCTGTGATAAAGTTGTCCTTTGATCTCTATTGTTCAATATTTCTAATATTTTCATTGAAAAATGTACTTATTAATTAACATTAATTTTTGTTGTCATTTATTGCAAATGGTACAAATGTAACAGGCTCATGATATAACAATAACAAGTGCATTTCTCGCTTTGGAATTAAACTAAAAAATTAAAATGTATTTACTGAGGACATAATAATATCTGACTGATGAAATGCACTATTTTATTTATCATAAACTGAGGGTCCTAAATAGAGCACATGTAACATTTTGTGGTATTTTTCTTTTTCTTTTAACCATAAAAACCATAATGCATGATGTCTAACACAGGACCATCATCGCCTCCGCAACACCTCGCCTGTCACCTCCCATTGCACCAGAACAATGGTTGGTCTGCCCCATGGCAAGCGTTGATACCACCCAGATGAACACCAGTTTCGGCCCAGCTTGGCCACCGCCCACAACACCTCCTCTCAGGCACAGTTGGTCTGTGTTGGTACCACGGAGTGGGAGTAACAAGAGGCTGTCTGTCATCCCAGTGCCTCCCTAGTCCTCAGGGTGTCCGCTGCACCGCTATATATTGAGATGCAACCCCAGTGAATGCCAGTTGTTCTTCATCAGCCTTCACTTACACTTCTCTCTCCTACAAGCATNATATTGAGATGCAACCCCAGTGAATGCCAGTTGTTCTTCATCAGCCTTCACTTACACTTCTCTCTCCTACAAGCATGGCGATACTATACCGCTAGCCAACCATCCGACAGGGATGGGCAATTACCGCACTTGTGTTACCTTCTGAGGTGCTTNGGCGATACTATACCGCTAGCCAACCATCCGACAGGGATGGGCAATTACCGCACTTGTGTTACCTTCTGAGGTGCTTCAAGACCATGCTCACTATGCCTATTGCCTCTTTGCAGTACACCAGTGACTTTGACTCATGTGTTTCAACAGTTAGACAGCTAGAGTAGGCAGCAATACATTTTAACGAGGCTAAGGCCATGCTTCTTGCCTGGGTCAGACTCGATTGAGAGTTGTTATAAACTTGGTAGATAGACAATCAAATGGGTAGAGTTTTCCCACTGAGGAATGTTCTGTCAAGTCTGAATAAAACCTTGCAGTCCTTTAGTTCGGAGTTTCGCCTAACTTGAGAGGGGAAATCCCTGACTGAGTTGTCTTTCTCAACAACCCGTAGTCGCCTAGTAACCTATCATGTCCACAGAGACTTCTCGACGAAGAGCAGGGGAACCTGACACACACGCTTGGACAATAACAAAACAATTCCTGTGGCGGGGGAGTGCGCCTAACTGAAACTTGTGTGGTACTGTCATTTATTGTATAGCACAACAAAAATTCAAAAATATTAGTATTACGTACACATCAAAAATCNCTTGTGTGGTACTGTCATTTATTGTATAGCACAACAAAAATTCAAAAATATTAGTATTACGTACACATCAAAAATAAGTTATATAAGTGGATTCTACTTAATGAAGGAATAAACGCTATAATTAAACAACTAAAAAATTTTAAAAAGAAAAAGTTTAACCCAATAGTTATGAAAACATTTGAAGATTAGTTTTACAAGATTATTTTAGAAACATGTATTATAACAAAAATTAACAAGTAAATGTTTAAACAAACATTTTTCATTGTTAAGTCAACCAAACTAACATTTGATAAGCACTCATATATTTACTCTAAATTTTTCATTTTGTTTAAGAATTTTGGCAACTAGTTTTCTTACTTAAGTTGAAATTGCATGTTCCGATTTTTTTTGTTATTGTTTTAGCATCCAGAATATTCACACAACCCTTCTGGGTAAGCCATGAATGTGGGTGTTATTTTTAGTTGGAAGTATAGTTATATCATGCAATCCATTCCTCAATTAGCCCCTCATTATAATAGCACGTGTAGTGTGTAATGAAAGAAGAGGGTAACTACCCCTCATGACGTGTCGGATGGTCTTGAAGGAGCCGCCACGGAGGTTAAGAATCTGCGTTATGCGCTGCTTGATGCTGGACGGCCCACCGCTGCACACCTCGAGCAGAATGTAGTCGACCAGCTGCAAAGTGAAGAGCCCGCCCTCCAGCCGCCGCAGGTAGTTGTTCTCCTCGTCCTCATCAGTCTCCTCCTCTCCATCCTACACACACCATCACCACCTGTTCACTGCTCTGCTTTCCTCTCAACCCTGCTCAGACCCTCCTTACTGTTCACTGCTTACCCTTCCCCAACATACAGGCACTAACATTACCATGCACGTCACTGCTCAATTCTACAACCTCCAGAATAGACTCTCTCAAAATAACAACTCTTTTTTCAGAACTGTAAAATAATTTAATTAAAAAGGTTTAAAAATTTGTTGCATTGCAATTCTCTTCATTAACACCCTACCAATTGCCAGTAGATCCGATAAAATGAACACCATCAAAGGATGCATTTGACTGTATGCCCCCTCCCCCAAGAAAACAAATTTTCTCCATGCACTATTCCTATTAAAGTTGTAAGCAAAATTTATTGAAAATATTTTTGACAGTGATAAAATGTGTGTTTTAATATATGCTGCTGCTCGATATATATCTGAACACAACGACAATTCAAATTTAACACAACTAGCTCAATTTTAACTTCATNCTTGTGTGGTACTGTCATTTATTGTATAGCACAACAAAAATTCAAAAATATTAGTATTACGTACACATCAAAAATCAAGTTACATAAGTGGATTCTACTTAATGAAGGAATAAATGCTATAATTAAACAACTAAAAAATTTTAAAAAAGAAAAAGTTTAACCCAATAGTTATGAAAACATTTTAAGATTAGTTTTGCAAAATTATTTTAGAAACATGTATTATAACAAAAATTAACAAGTAAATGCTTAAACAAACATTTTTCATTGTTAAGTCAACCAAACTAACATTTGATAAGCACTCATATATTTACTCTAAATTTTTCATTTTGCTTAAGAATTTTGGCAACTAGTTTTCTTACTTAAGTTGAAATTGCATGTTCCGATTTTTTTTGTTATTGTTTTAGCATCCAGAATATTCACACAACCCTTCTGGGTAAGCCATGAATGTGGGTGTTATTTTTAGTTGGAAGTATAGTTATATCATGCAATCCATTCCTCAATTAGCCCCTCATTATAATAGCACGTGTAGTGTGTAATGAAAGAAGAGGGTAACTACCCCTCATGACGTGTCGGATGGTCTTGAAGGAGCCGCCACGGAGGTTAAGAATCTGCGTTATGCGCTGCTTGATGCTGGACGGCCCACCGCTGCACACCTCGAGCAGAATGTAGTCGACCAGCTGCAAAGTGAAGAGCCCGCCCTCCAGCCGCCGCAGGTAGTTGTTCTCCTCGTCCTCATCAGTCTCCTCCTCTCCATCCTACACACACCATCACCACCTGTTCACTGCTTACCCTTCCCCAACATACAGGCACTAACATTACCATGCACCTAACCACAGTCACTGCTCAATTCTACAACCTCCAGAATAGACTCTCTCAAAATAACAACTCTTTTTTCAGAACTGTAAAATAATTTAACTAAAAAGGTTTAAAAATTTGTTGCATTGCANCTCTCAAAATAACAACTCTTTTTTCAGAACTGTAAAATAATTTAACTAAAAAGGTTTAAAAATTTGTTGCATTGCAATTCTCTTCATTAACACCCTACCAATTGCCAGTAGATCCGATAAAATGAACACCATCAAAGGATGCATTTGACTGTATNTCTCTTCATTAACACCCTACCAATTGCCAGTAGATCCGATAAAATGAACACCATCAAAGGATGCATTTGACTGTACGCCCCCTCCCCCAAGATCACCAAATTTTCTCCATGCACTATTCCTATTTAAGTTGTAATCAAAATTTATTGAAAATATTTTTGACAGTGATAAAATGTGTGTTTTAATATTGTCTCAGCACAATATGAAAAAAATAAAAAACNTATTGAAAATATTTTTGACAGTGATAAAATGTGTGTTTTAATATTGTCTCAGCACAATATGAAAAAAATAAAAAACTTGGCAAATAATGGTTAAGAACTGCAGCTGAGATGGCTTACAGAGCATATTTGTAACACAACACAACGTGCTTGAACAGAAAGAGAGGAGGGAACATCATCCAGACATAGCAACTGGCAGCATGGAGCTCCATTAACAAGCATGATGCTTCAAATAATTTTTGTTTCGACATATTTGTCACCAAGCACATGCAAAACTCACCCTCAGCTAAAGAGACAAGTCTTTTAAACGGTGCAAGAAAGCTGCCTCAAATACATCTAACGACTCTGCCATGCAATGGCGTCTTTATCAAGACATCTTCACCAAGCAGACGCTATTAAACTCATGGCACAGTGACACCCAGCCTATAATCTGCCAGGAATGAACGAGAAATGATGAGAAACCTGACGCCTAAGTGAGCACCAAATGCAAACCGCACAGCGGACAACTCCCCCTGCTACCACCCCCAGGCAGCCTGCCTGCGTGCATCACTGCGTGCAGGTGCTGCGGAGTGGAAGAACAAGACCAGCAGCCCCTGACATCAGCCGGTCGGCGCTTAAGCCACTATGTAGGCCCAGGCATCATGCATATCTGGACTTGTGTTGTGGCATCTCTCAAACATATGTCATCTCGAGACCTGCCTGCTAACACAACTTGCTCCCTCACAGAGCACCACCAGTGAGATTCGAAACACCTACAACTGCGCCATCAGCCGCCAGCCCGCACTCCAGTCCTGCCAATGTCCGCAGCGACATCTCCAACGGCTGACACCAGCCAGCGTCACCCAGCGCCTAGCCATGCTAGCTACGAGAGGCCTTCCAGGGCAACTGCAGTGTGCACTCCACATTCACCCCTGCCTGAACCTCTCTCTCCAAGTCACGCCTAAGCTGAGTACTTGTCACTTCACAACCTACACCACAGTTTGTTTACTGTGTTGTTTACCGTGTGCATTATGTAAATTCCATCGCTTTTTATGTTTTGTCGGCTCCATTCGAGCAGTCCTGCCAGGCGCCATCACCTGCAAGTAGTCGAGTGACTAAATTCAGTTTTAGTAAACGTGTGTTGTCAATATTTTCACAGTCCCTAATCGTGGACAATAAAGTCCGCATTCAATTTAATTTCTGTGTTATCATTTCTTGTTGCTTAACTTCATTGTCATTAATTATTATCCTTCAGATAGGTCAAGTGCCTTCAGTACATTACAAACCACTGAGGCTCACGCGAGATCAACTCAACATGTTCTACCGCTTGGGGTTTCCTTTTAGAATCAGTCCCTTTGCTCAGGCTTCATGCCTACCTTAACATTTTGCAACTCTTCTCAACCTAATGACCCCTGATAATACTCACCCATCAAAGGAGAAAAGTGCTTAAGGTATCTGCTTTGTAAAGCCATAGCAAACTGCTGCTACATTTTCACTGTACTAGGGGCTGACAATAATAATATGGCTATTTGTACATACGTAGAAGTTGGTACAGTATTTCACATGAGACTGCCATATCTATAACTGGCAATATTCAGGAATAAATGTTAATAAAAGATAGGTGGAAATATAATTAAATTAATAGAAAACTCTGCACTTATTGTGGCCACATACAATTTTAACAAATAACTAGAACTCCAAGAAAATAATCTCCATTATAAGGTATTATATTAAAAATAATATACTCATCTTCACAAAAAGAAATGGCATATGCTAGAAGTAAGCAGATGAAAGTATTTGTTTGTCCTAATGTAAAAAAAATTAGAGCATTTCTATATACAAATTAAGAAACGTATCTTTAATATCCACGCCTACCTTTTTTGTTTTTATGTTTACTCTATTGAATAATAAAAGAAGTTTGAACATCAGCCAGCCTTGGTATGTCATAATTCTGACATACTGCAGGAGATACACTCCACACCAAAGGAGGGTTAACTGACCAGGTTGCCTCATTGCTGCATGACCAGCTCTCATCAGTACAAGGCAGTGTAAACTCGCCTGGTATAATTAAAGAATTATCTCTCCTTTGTATGCTCTTTAGTTAACAGTATTTGAGATCTCACCTTGGTGAAATTAGCTTCCNATTAAAGAATTATCTCTCCTTTGTATGCTCTTTAGTTAACAGTATTTGAGATCTCACCTTGGTGAAATTAGCTTCCCCATCCTCTGTTTTTTTGCCTTTTCCCTCCCAGCACGGGAATCGTAAGGCCCAGGCGGTACACCAGTGGTCACTTGCCAACCAGACCGAGCNTTGCCTTTTCCCTCCCAGCACGGGAATCGTAAGGCCCAGGCGGTACACCAGTGGTCACTTGCCAACCAGACCGAGCATGGTTATTGCCAGCGCTGTGACATCAAGACAAAGCTCGGCTAGTCTGATGGCAAGCAGTAGCCACCACTGCTAGTTCTGCCCCAAGGATTCTTTGGTTCAGTGGTACCCACGTCCCCGGCACACGTCATCCTTGGGCTGGGNCACTGCTAGTTCTGCCCCAAGGATTCTTTGGTTCAGTGGTACCCACGTCCCCGGCACACGTCATCCTTGGGCTGGACTCACCCTCCCACTAACAAGTTAGACACTGCGGCCTTAACGCCAACTCTTCCATGTACCACGAACACCCAGAGTCTGCTGCCAGACAAACCATTCAACCAGTGGCAAGTGCAACGAGTCATCCACCTCAATGTACGGCCAGTCCAGAACCCTAACCTAACCTAACCTAACCTAACCTAACCTAACCTAACCTAACCCACACACACACACACACTCCCACTCTCTATCTCTGCTGGCAGGTGGTAGGCAGATATCTCTGCTATCTTTGGGCACGCTTAGCCTTAACTCGCCATGATCAGATGTGATAGCGTTTCCTCCTCTTACATGCCTCACGAGGAGGGAAGTGGTGGCCTATCAGCTGCTGCAAGTCCCTCTCTCTTGCTTGGACTGTGAGAGACCCACAGCCTTAACACAGAGTCTCAGTTGCATCCAAATGATGCATGACTTCTTAACTAAAATGAAGGGAAATGTCNCGCTTAGCCTTAACTCGCCATGATCAGATGTGATAGCGTTTCCTCCTCTTACATGCCTCACGAGGAGGGAAGTGGTGGCCTATCAGCTGCTGCAAGTCCCTCTCTCTTGCTTGGACTGTGAGAGACCCACAGCCTTAACACAGAGTCTCAGTTGCATCCAAATGATGCATGACTTCTTAACTAAAATGAAGGGAAATGTCTCTTTTGTAGGAGGGAGAAGCACTTTGGTTGTCCTCTGATGCAACTCATCACAGCACAAACCACTTCGACTCGTCCCCTCTTACTTCGTAGAAGGGGTGGCTGACAGAGATCAACCTCCCACCCTCCCACTGAATTTGCCGAGGAGCATAGGGCATGTTCCAACATATTCTGGCACGGCTGGGGAAGTCTAAACAACGACTGCAACTTTTAGGTAATAACATTTTTTTTTACTGTTTTTTAGCATTTAAAAATTATGAGGCGGCTATTATGTGATGACGGCTATTATGCTCATTTACCAGAAATAAGATGTCAGCCACAGGAACTGTGCTTTCGGAATGATCCTTGCAATGAGGGCAAGTGACTGAAGGGAACTGTTTTTTACTNAACACACAGAAAGAAAAAAAGTTTATATTTTCATAAGAAGATGTAAGTTTATTGCCACATACAACAAAGCACATCCTAAAGAATAATTCATTCGCTAACCTCAGCACAATTCAAAAAATAAATTTTACACAGACGGCAATGAAGCAAAACGTATCCTCACCCTGCGTTCTTTATCGATCTCCAGATCTACTTCCTCGACCTTCTCCAGGTACTTGAAGTGCAGCTCCATGAGACGGTCCACCTTCTCGTGGTCATTCTCTGTGAACTTGTTGAGCAGGCGCTGCCTCTGTGGGCCATGACAGTTCCGCAGCATACTCGCTATGATCGACACCACGTGCTCTACCCAAGAAACATCACACAACTTTATAACGGCATTGTTACAATAACCTTACNCGCTATGATCGACACCACGTGCTCTACCCAAGAAACATCACACAACTTTATAACGGCATTGTTACAATAACCTTAGAGGGTAAACAACATCAACAAAATACTTTATCCACACATCAGTTTGGTTTTTCCAAGTTTATCAACCCTGTTCATCTTTCTCAGCTTAAAAAAAACAGTCCATGTGTTCATGGGTGTCAAACACTGGCGAGGGCAGAAAGGCATTGCCCACCCCAAGTGAACTGTTGGAGGGGGCAAATTCTTCCATAGTATANCGCTATGATCGACACCACGTGCTCTACCCAAGAAACATCACACAACTTTATAACGGCATTGTTACAATAACCTTACAGGGTAAACAACATCAACAAAATACTTTATCCACACATCAGTTTGGTTTTTCCAAGTTTATCAACCCTGTTCATCTTTCTCAGCTTAAAAAAAACAGTCCATGTGTTCATGGGTGCCAAACACTGGCGAGGGCAGAAAGGCATTGCCCACCCCAAGTGAACTGTTGGAGGGGGCAAATTCTTCCATAGTATAAAATGAATTGGCAACAAAACTAAGTTTAATTTTGGTCTGTTCCGCACAGCCTGTAACAAACAACCGTCTCTTCTATCCACATGTATAATTCTTTCATTTCTCCACAGCGTATTGCTGAGTAAGCAGGGCAGTACAGTATATTTGAATAAGATTGTTGCTCAAGTCTATTATTTTCAATAAAAAGGATGCATTACTTTACCCTGATCTCTGAAGGACACCTGTACCTGCCCGTCTCTTTCCATCCCTCTCTTCCTACTACAGGTGTAACCATTACCCAACCCGTAGTCCCTAACACTCGGTTTGTCAAGTGTTGGGTGTTGGCATAATGGTAAATGACACAGACTAAGTTACAATAACGAAGCCTAATGTGGCCAGTTGGAAAGTAACATTTGGGTATTTGTGAAATTAGTTACTATTTAAAAAAAATGGCAATAAAAGTAAATTCCTTTCTCCATTAAATTCAGCTAGGTATATATTTTGTTCCTCCTTGACCTACAGCCAGATTGACACCCATGCACGTGTTTCCACCTTTAAAAAAAATCAACATGGACGAGATGAAAGGACAATACTGGCGCCATACCTGCGATGCAATGCTGTCATTCCTCTCGCCAGTATTGAGAACAGATGAGGTGAAACAATATGGCAGTGGAAGAAACAGGAGTGACCAGAGAAAACCTAATTCACAATTCTTCTGGGGGCTGAACCCAGATCAGCACTGTATTAGGTAAGCAGCCTAATTATGAAGCTGAATATCTCTGTATTTACAAACAAAAGAAGAACACAAATGGAAATTACAGTCACAACATTCCATTCAAAAAATTTTATCACACTTCCATGAGGAAGCATGGGCTGCAAATTAGTTTACATCGTGTAATTTACACACCAACACAAATTGAACTTGTTAATACATACTGTGTTTGTGTGAGCACACAGAATCCCTTCAGTGAATATGTCATCAGTGTGCGTATTATGGTCCATACGGTATAAGGAGGCCACTTTCTGACAGTCAGTGAGTGGCAACTTGATGTATACGAAACAAACAAAGTGCCATTTACAAAATCCTGTATCAGCTGAGGCACTAACGAACAAAAGTTAAAATTACGTTGGCTATTCTGAGTGCACTGCCGATGCACATCACAAAAGCAGAAAATACGCGGATAAGAAAGAGTTCTTACATTTATTAATACATTTTATTTTACAAGGTCACAAAACAATGGTTGTTAGTGTTAAAAACTAAACATCGTGATAATGTAGTTATGTATAGGTGTTCAAAATGAAATGTACAATAGAACGATACGACGCGGAAAAGTTTTCTGAAGTTGTGATTACTTCAGAAAGCTTTTTCACGTCGTATAATCCCTCTCCAACCTCGCTTTCAATACATCCTTGATATTAATTCCAAAAGCATACTGAAATATTGCATAATATTGTTGAATTATTTTTTCTAAGAATTTGAAACATATTTCCAGCCCGTAATATAAGAACAATCAACTTTATTAAATACGCTATCTGTTGACCAAAAACACGGGCTCAAACTTTGCCGTGACGCACTGTGCACGCCATCCGTGGGATATTATGCGAGCTATTACCAGCCAGAAATGAACTGCTTTCCTGGACGATATATAACGAATTTACAAACAGATGCCAATAGTTATATTTTCCCACAAACTCTGCATAATTTTTAAAGTAACATATATTTCATGTACAACGATTTGGAGTACAAGTAATTTATATTCAGCCGGTAATCGTTCGTCTACGTAAATTATACGCCATATTGTTCTCTCGAAACCCATCTCCTTGTTTCCGTAGAAAGTGAGACACGCGTGAATCGTTTTTAAGCAATTCTAACGTTATTCCACGTCACATATTTCAAACTCAAATATATTAGCTATAACGTCCAAAGTGTGATAATAGATACAACAGACCGTCTCGCAAATGTTAACCCAAGTTCACTATCTCGGACAAATTAAAAAAGAGTTAACAAATACTTAATTATTTGCAACATTTTATATATTTTCTTTTATAACCTACTTATTTTTTTAGACAGATGTCAGTCTTAAAGTATATTAAAATTTGTTTAGCATACAGTACAATGGCAAGTGGATTAGCTGACAGTGTGTTGATAAAAAAAATACAGCCCCGCCTTGACGGACCAGCTGATGGTGGAAGGATACGTAGTCAGATGTAAACAGTGGTGCTACTTTCGCAGACCTGTCAGAAAGTAGCCTTCTTATACAGCATGGACTATACCTGTGGGTACCCTTGAATGACAACTGCACCAACCACATCAGACACACACAAAGCTCTAAAGATAAGGGAACGGAAAACCAAAATTATAAGTGTACATTTCTAACATGACGTCGAATCAATTTTTTTTTTCCTACTAAGCAGCTATGTTGAAAATAGTGGTGTTGCACCATTGCCACCATAAGCGTTTTCACACCCTTTCAAAGACATACTGCCAGGTTATAAAACAGTAACCAGTGTGTAATAATACACGTTACCCTTTATTTTGTTACTGTAATTATTTCAACTGACAACGCAGTGAAAGCATCTAGCAGTCGGTCATAACACGCAAGTAAAGCAGGTCTCGCGTCAGTGTTTACATACACGTGCATCCTCTATTTCTGGCTTAATTCACACACCCAAATTAGTATCCTATAGTAAAGGTGCAAGGATTATACCAATAAATTCGGCATAATAATATTAGATACATTTGAAACACTAACTTCAAAGAGATCTGAATAACTGTGCTGTATCACAGATTACCATGTATGTACTGTATGTTTGTTAAACTTTGTGGAGTGGAATACCGGAGTCAAATAAAATAAAATCATAAATTTCCTTTTTGATACAGGAAGCACGTAATTATTACACAAAACGTTTACAAACCTCAGAACTTGGAAATAAAATAATTTCTTTGTTATGCTGCTTAACAAACCTTCATGTTCTTCAGTTGTAAGAACCTTCTTCCTGTTCTTCTTAGGTGTCTTCATGAAGAGAGGAAATATTGTTCGTAAGCCCAGGATGTCAACAAACTTATTGCAATTCTCTTTGCCATCAGGACCAGACATGGCATGATCCACTACCTTCAGTGAACCGTTTCGAGACAACTTCTTCTCCCTAAAACAAACCTAATGTTTCATTTGTACATCCATTTGTTATTAAAATGTTTATCATTAAGTTCTGTACTTGGCCATGATAAAAATTAAAGCTGTGTCAATGATATCTGCAGCAAGGCTGTAACCACTGAATAAACACAGTACTTTTCATTACTGATACTGGTGAATCTTATGATGCCTCGACAAATTTTTACACCATTCAAAAATTTTAATGTTTACCATCAAGCTATCATTAATAGCCAATAGGTAATAACTAGTAAACCAGTTAAAANAACCTAATTCACAATTCTTCTGGGGGCTGAACCCAGATCAGCACTGTATTAGGTAAGCAGCCTAATTATGAAGCTGAATATCTCTGTATTTACAAACAATATGGTCCATACGGTATAAGAAGGCCACTTTCTGACAGTCAGTGAGTGGCAACTTGACGTATACGAAACAAACAAAGTGCCATTTACAAAATCCTGTATCAGCTGATGCACGAACGAACAAAAGTTAAAATTACGTTGGCTATTCTGAGTGCACTGCCGATGCACATCAGAAAAGCAGAAAATACGCGGATAAGAAAGAGTTCTTACATTTATTAATACATTTTATTTTACAAGGTCACAAAACAATGGTTGTTAGTGTTAAAAACTAAACTTCGTGATAATGTAGTTATGTATAGGTGTTCAAAATGAAATGTACAATAGAACGATACGACGCGGAAAAGTTTTCTGAAGTTGTGATAACTTCAGAAAGCTTTTTCACGTCGCATAATCCCTCTCCAACCTCGCTTTCAATACGTCCTTGATATTAATTCCAAAAGCATACTGAAATATTGCATAATATTGTTGAATTATTTTTTCTAAGAATTTGAAACATATTTCCAGCCCGTAATATAAGAACAATCAACTTTATAAAATACGCTATCTGTTGACCAAAAACACGGGCTCAAACTTTGCCGTGACGCACTGTGCACGCCATCTGTGGGATATTATGCGAGCTATTACCAGCCAGAAATGAACTGCTTTCCTGGGCGATATATAACCATATGCCAATAGTTATATTTTTCCACGAGTTCTGCATAATTTTTAAAGTAACAAATATTTCATGTACAACGATTTGGAGTACAAGTCATTTATATTCAGCCGGTAATCGTTCGTCTACGTAAATTATACGCCATATTGTTCTCTCGAAACCCATCTCCTTGTTTCCGTAGAAAGTGAGACACGCGTGAATCATTTTTAAGCAATTCTAACGTTATTCCACGTCACATATTTCAAACTCGAATATATTAGCTATAACGTCCAAAGTGTGATAATAGATACAACAGACCGTCTCGCAAATGTTAACCCAAATTCACTATCTCGGACAAATTAAAAAAGAGTTAACAAATATTTAATTATTTGCAACATTTTATATATTTTCTTTTATAACCTACTTATTTTTTTTGACAGATGTCAGTCTTAAAGTATATTAAAATTTGTTTAGCATAACAGTACAATGGCAAGTGGATTAGCTGGCAGTGTGTTGATAAAAAAATACAGCCCCGCCTTGACGGACCAGCTGATGGTGGAAGGATACATAGTCAAATGTAAACAGTGGTGCTACTTTCGCAGACCTGTCAGAAAGTAGCCTTCTTATACAGCATGGACTATACCTGTGGGTACCCTTGAATGACAACTGCACTAACCACATCAGACACACACAAAGCTCTAAAGATAAGGGAACGGAAAACCAAAATTATAAGTGTACATTTCTAACATGACGTCGAATCAATTTTTTTTTTCCTACTAAGCAGCTATGTTGAAAATAGTGGTGTTGCACCATTGCCACCATAAGCGTTTTCACACCCTTTCAAAGACATACTGCCAGGTTATAAAACAGTAACCAGTGTGTAATAATAGATGTTACCCTTTATTTTGTTACTGTAATTATTTCAACTGACAACGCAGTGAAAGCATCTAGCAGTCGGTCATAACACGCAAGTAAAGCAGGTCTCGTGTCAGTGTTTACATACACGTGTATCCACTATTTCTGGCTTAATTCACACACCCAAATTAGTATCCTATAGTAAAGGTGCAAGGATTATACCAATAAATTCGGCATAGCAATATTAGATACATTTGAAACACTAACTTCAAAGAGATCTGAATAACTGTGCTGTATCACAGATTACCATGTATGTACTGTATGTTTGTTAAACTTTGTGGAGTGGAATACCGGAGTCAAATAAAATAAAATCATAAATATCCTTTTTGATACAGGAAGCACGTAATTATTACACAATACGTTTACAAACCTTCATGTTCTTCAGTTGTAAGAACCTTCTTCCTGTTCTTCTTAGGTGTCTTCATGAAGAGAGGAAATATTGTTCGTAAGCCCAGAATGTCAACAAACTTATTGCAATTCTCTTTGCCATCAGGACCAGACATGGCATGATCCACTACCTTCAGTGAACCGTTTCGAGACAACTTCTTCTCCCTAAAACAAACATAATGTTTTATTTGTACAGTACATCCATTTGTTACTAAAATGTTCATCATTAAGTACTGTACTTGGCCATGATAAAAATTAAAGCTGTTTCAATGATATCTGCAGCAAGGCTGTAACCACTGAATAAACACAGTACTTTTCATTACTGATACTGGTGAATCCTATGATGCCTCGACAAATTTTTACCCCATTCAAAAATTTTAATGTTTACCATCAAGCTATCATTAATAGCCAATAGGTAATAACTAGTAAACCAGTTAAAANCCATTCAAAAATTTTAATGTTTACCATCAAGCTATCATTAATAGCCAATAGGTAATAACTAGTAAACCAGTTAAAAATTAAGTTCAAAAGCTAATTATTAGCAATATTTTTAATTTAACTCTTTAGTGTTTTAACCATGTAACTGGCAACTTACTGTAAATTAGTTCTTTTTTTTTTTTTTTGCAAAAAAGTACCATATTTTCAAATTAAATTAAAACTTTAATTTCATGTGCAATCTTAAATTTTATATTGTTTTGGTAAAGACATGGGAAGTCAGAATGTATTCAAATGCACACCTTGGTAATACTTTATGACTATGGTGTTTATTTCTTTTGCTACGATAATGAAAATTATTTCCTCCAGAAAGTGGTTTAATGTTTTTCCAGGTACCAACTTTTAACTTAACTGAGCTACTTTTTTTTCCACCCTCTAACTTCTAATCAGTTACTTTTCCCAGACATTAACTTTTAACTTAGCTAAATTTTTCGCACACTAACTTAAAAAATTAGTTTCAATTAGTTTTTAAAAATAACCAACCCTTGTCTGGGCAACAGAAATATTTCCTACCATTATCATCACTGTAATTAAAATGTCTTTTTTTCCAAAACAGGTTAACTCTAAAACTGTTTTAATCACTGCATTAGTTAGATTAGGGCCCAATGCGTATTTAAAAATGTTGTGATGAAAATTTTGTAAATCCCACTGGCCATTACCAATCTGCCAGTTGAGTCAGTCGATGCCAGTACACAATAATGTTGCTACACGGATGAAACTACACAGCACTGGCTTAAGGATATAATTTCACACACATAACTGCAAATCAACTAAACTGAAAATATGAGATTAAACCTAAGCAGTTCTGCAAATGTTAGCTTGGTGCAACATTGAAACATTCCCTTCAAGCACACCTAGAAAATCTGTACCATGAGTAGACTGCAAAATGAAGAAATTAAAGTTATAAAAATATGCAGTAAACTCCCTTTCTACCATTTTTCAGGGGACTATCAAAAAATTTCCATACATCCAGGATTTCAGAAGATGAGGGTTCTGAGAAGAACATCAATAAAATACCATTTCTGACCTTATTGTACTTCATTTTGAGTATAATGAGAGCTGTACATTATCAGTGAATAAAGTTTAGCAAATAAGCACAATAAAAATGTTTTTTTTTTTTTTTTGTATTACTGTAAATAATATCTTAAAAAAACATTTCACCTCAACTCCTTTAAATAAAGAATATATCATCTCAAAATACAGTGATTGTAATCTGACACCAAATGCACGCAGACCTAAAACTTTCAAAACCTCTAAAAACAAAAATAATATGACACTGAATGCAAGGCAAATTTTGAATATCCCGTGCACACTCGATCAGCTGAGAGTGCGTGGAGAGATTATCGATCTGGCAGTGTGTTCGCGGCAGGCGCAATGGCGAAGGGGAAGCAGCGGAAGGGGTGAAAGAATGTACCCTTCCCCTCAGCTTCATGTTGGCGACACTTTGTACGAGGCAAATGTCTGTCTATTAAAGTAATTAATTATATTTCACTGCAAAAATATGTAATTTTGAGACAGAAATGAATAAATAGCGTGATTTAAATTTATTTCTTCACTGTCTTTCATAATTAACCATTCGTAACCACGTCGTCTGATTTTCCCGGATGCAAGTTACGCTACACTTGGGCTCGGTGCTTACCCATTATTAGATGACAAAAGGTCTCGAATAGACTCTTACAGGATATCAATTTATCCAAAAGATGTGTGTATAATGAAATAAATTAATATAAATCCTTTGATTTCCCCACAAGCAAGTTACTTAAAATTAACCTTACACTTGGTAATACAAGTCGCTCGATGTTCAAACAATTTTTGGCGACAAGGAGAGGGCAAGTATATGCTTCTAGACATATAACTATATTCGCAAAGATGCTGTCCTTTGAGTTAAATTAATATTTTGTTTTAAAATTATGTTGATTTTACGCCAGATACAATTAAACACCAAACTTTATGGGAAAAAACTACCTTAAATCACAAAAGAAAACATCTCTGCAAATAATAATTCCTTGTTAAAATGTATTGTGTAACATTTTCAGGCGAAACCATTTGCTTTGAAATACTAGTGATGACAGGTGCAACTATTTTGAGCAACGGAAAATCTTGCTAAAATTTCTACAATCTCCAGGTGCACTTTACTTGCAATGCAGCCAGGGCGCTGATTCTGAGCGCCTCTCATCAGAATGTTTGATCGAAGAGTAACGGTACACTTCATTGGCCAACGATACTCTAGCACGAGCCATACACCGCTTCTCTTCGCTTATTGATGACATCATTGCATTCAGTGTGGTTACAACTATCAATTGTCTGTTTTGCTCCTCGTATATAGGTTACGTTCACCTTCGCAAAGAAACACTGGTGGCGACTCCCGGAAATTGCCTGTCAGTTACAAAAAGCACATGAACTGTCGTGTGTCTATGAAAATAAAACAGGAATAATAAAGCCCACGAGCGTCAAATATTTTATTTCTTTACTGCGGCGGCAAAAAAAACGAAGCTGTAGCATTTCTTTTTTTGTTTTACGTTTTGCAGTTTGTTTATTATTGTTTTCTATTTTCAATATATGGAAGACACTTTCTTAGTTATTACTGAAGGTATTTAGTTCAAGTGTAGGCAATGTAGAAAGCATAATATTTTACTGGTTGCTAGGGAACCGTGATAAGTGACGGCGCACGTGATGTACTTCACATCCAGTTACTAGAAGTTTGCATAAACCAGCTAAAAAACTATAGTTGTGGGAAATCTTAGGTGACGAGACCAAAATATATTTTGATCGATGCAACATCCTATAAATGATACAAGCGGATAGCTTTATCATTATTTATATCGGACTTTTGCTGGGACCATTGAAAATTAACTGTGGATACGGTATATCGTTACATGCATTTCCGGTACGATAGTTGACTGCATCCAGAAAAGAATGAGAAGAGATACATATAAGACGAAAGAGATGAAAAGAAAGGTATCTATCCATCAAAGCGATTTTTGTAAAAATGTAAAGTGTAATTTTATAAATTTGTTTTAGTATAAAATAAACGAAAGTTCATAAGTAAAAGTACTGGCAAAAAATGTCTTTATTCATAAAAAAAATGAACATCTGATATACACTTGAGTAGCTGTTGAACTTGAAAATTCTTAGTTCAATAGTTTCAAGTTCCCTAAGTTTGTATTTGGCTAGTGGATGATGAAGCTCACCGGAGCATGAGGTTCATGAGTTGCAGGCCTTCGCCCTTGAGGAACCTCTCCCTGTTGGGGGCGTGCATCAGGCTGGAGCACAGGCAGTTGAAAAGGTTTTCCATCATCTCGTTCTCCTCGCTGGACGACGGGTCGTGCCGTTTGTAGAACTAGCAACACACACAGCCCCACATCACACTCTCAACAAAACCTCCAATACCACAGAGCATAGGTTCTCAACCTTTGTGAGACTGTGGCCTAGTACATTGATTTTTATAACACAAGGGCACTGCCCCAACAACTTTACTTGTAAAAACCATTTCAACATTTTTAAATTTATACTGTTACAGCAACACTGATCTCAAAGTCTTGACACATGCCACAATAATTTGGAACTAGAGAAATCAGATTTCACAAAAGCCATTATTTTCACATTTTACAACACGTAAAAATGAAATCACTCAATTGAACGGAACTATCTTTCCGAGACACTGCTGTAAACGAACAATGAACTACAAGTTCAACATACAGTACATTTTCTTTTTCTTTGTATGTGAAGATAGGGCGGTAACTTTATTTGCGGTATTAGAGAGAAAAAATTACATGTATAATGTATTCACGGTAACTTCAAAATTTTCTGAAGCCCTGCTAAAGATCTACTTTCAGGGAGCCGATTATGTATCCTTCCGCAGTATGTATACAAAACATTGCCATGTGACACCTGTCAAACGTTTTGTAAACAGTGCCATGTGGGAACTGTCAAATATTTTGTAAACAAACAGTGCCATGTGGGAACTGTCAAATATTTTGTTAACAGTGTCCATGTGGGAACTACCAAAATTTATTTTTGAAGAGAAACAATGCCATGTAATCTTAACTGTCATATACTTTAATAAAATTCTCCAAATGTCTAAAAAATGCTAATCAATTTAGCGAAATATTGTAATACATACAAAAAGGTAGATTGAAGTATATATCGGAACTGTTAATTATATAATTTAATTAAAGTTTACTTATTGTATTAAGATTTATTTACATATTTGCTGTAAGGAAAAAGTTAAATTTTACATAATAAACTTTTGGAAGTAGCACTCAGGTTAAAGATTTCACTGTGATAAATGGTACCCTATTTTATCACATATAAGTCGCACATTTTATTTAAAAAATTTTATTGAAAACTCGGGGTGCGACTTATAAGTGAGAAAAATTCCTCCAGCCCCGCACTAACGTTTCATTTACTACGAATTCACGGCCCGCGGCTCGATTTCCAAACTCTTCAGCGAACAAAATCACTTTCATTTTTAAACCTGCGGTGTAGGTACATCGCTTTTCCATCAAGAAACTGTCTCACTTCACTGCCACAACATCAAAACAACACTACATGCGGCGCAAAGACGATATAAGAGAAATACGTGTAAGCAAACGCTACTGTGCTGCTATCTCTTGCGCTCCACAAAAAGCTTTAGAAAATAATCGATCATCAGTTATTAACCAAAAATCGATTCCTTTTCATTCTTTTAAAATATTTTTTTCTGTTAAGGATTGCAAAGGTAATTACGTAACGGAAATATTCAAAGGCCTTTCTATATTTTGCACGTTTATTTAAAACTTACAAAGATAAACAGCAGAAATAACAACGCTAATACTAAAATTACATCTTAACCTAGAATTATCTTGTAAGTAGAAAGAATGTGTTACGTTAGTTTTATAACCACAATTCAGAGTCTCCAATATCCAATATGGCGTGGTTATACTTCTGAAAAAAACGTGCCCAAACGGACAAGATGGAGTGTATGAGTCCGCTGGACAGACACTGAAATTTATTTAATTTCAATTAATAACAGTGAAATCTTTACCCATGAGTGCTACGTGAAAATGTAAATTTATAGTTTAGCAATATTAACTTTACAATTACGGCATTAAATTTATACATATTAATATTTAACCCACGAACTATTTCTTTTCAGCTATAACCAACATGTCCATTCAAAATCTGTTGTTAATTCGTACGGACTTTCAACAAATTATTATAATTCATTGAAAAAATATACTTAAAACTTAAAACAACCAATTTATATAGTGCTTCAGTGCTAAAAGCAAGACAAAACCTTTATCCATATATATTTTTTTATAACCAATTGAACATGTAACTCCTAGGGTGATTTTTCAAAGGTTCTTTTCAAAAGTATCGAAGATACCGTGAATGGATTATAACCTTTATGTTCTTTTTTCTAAACGTTTTTTTCAGACAACACAATTCCAGGAAACTGATATTGCTAGCACAAATGTGATACTACATGTTTTTCTTGAATGTGAAAGATTACAATCTAAAAAATTTGGCTGATAGTGAAAGAAAGAGGCATAAGAAAATGAGTTACTATTTTCCTGCATTTGCCTACAGCAAAGTACATTGGTAGTTCAGTCCAGCAAAACCCCGCAGCCCAGAGTACTTGGTGCCAGGCCATGGTCCAGCTGTTAAACACTCCTGCAGAGCATCTCGACCATTGACTGCAATGTGCAGTATTATGTGCAATCAATACCGTATTCACCCCAGAAAAAAGACATCCATGGAATATTTACTTTGGTCTACAGAAAAAAATTTATTTCTTCATTAATATTTGGTTACATAATTCAGCATGATTATATAGTTGGCACTTAAATAAAAATCTTACATAACCGAATACTACTTTACAGTTAATACACAATGTGCACTACGCCACAAATACATTGAAACAAAGTCACACTTTCTTTGTCCATATCTATATTTGTTTCTGATTATAACAAACACCAGGTAAACGGCCCGCGGAATCCGCGGGTTCACTATCCTTGGGTGAGGAAGGTAAACGGCTGCAATTTGAAACCCAACTTTTTTTTTTGACAGAGTATAATTTTATGAATGTTTTCCTAGGTGGCCCGCATAACCTGCGTTCTTACTGAAGAACGGTGAAGCATGTAAATGCATGCAACCTGAAACCCAGGTCATAAATACGGCCTGCGATAAGCATGGTAAGTGTAGAATCTATTGCCGAATGAATTCCGAAATTATCGTACCAAATACCATATTTATGATGTATATTTAATACTTGTACGGCTCAACCATGTTCATTTCAGGCCTTAAAGTAAATATGGGCGGTGCAGTCCATTATGGTACGAATTTCAAAATTGGCGTGCAAAATACCGAAGTTATGGTACAATATACTCTAAATATGGTACGCAAAATATTGATGAAGAGACTATATACCATAATTACGGTACACCATTATATTACCGACATTTATTCAAAAGGGCCTAACTAACTGTGAACCGAGGGAGTGTCCAAGAAGACAGCCCTCCCTCAAATCCTGACGAAATCCATCGAAAATGGCGGCTTCCAGAGGCGAAAATGTTTGAAAACATACCTCTCCGGTCTCCGCATCTCCTTGCTGGAGGTAGAGTGGGGAGGGGGGGATCGAAAGAGGAAGGTTCAAAGGTGTGCACAAACTTTGTTCCAGCACTCTACCCCTTAAGAGGGGGGGGGGNCTCCAAAGTCACTCTTCAAACTTCCGTTCTTAATTAACGAGTATGAAATCTCTTAATGTTTTTGAGTTTTTGAGATTTTGTTAATTGCATTGCAATATAATGAAACGTAGGTCTAGTCAAAATAACACTGACCAACACTTGACCTCAAAATATTTAGTACGTCGACATTAAATACACCCACTTACTTTGTGAAAGCAAATATTGTAAAAAAAAATTGTCTTGCATTCGGGTAAATATCTCCTTCCAATACACAATTTCTGCTGTAAAACGCTACCTTTATTCCAGCATATGGTGTTACCTAATACGTCAACGTTTTGAAATTACAATCTTATGCATTAACATTTGCTTACTTGAGATAAAGCTCATTTCACAACCACTAGACCGTTTTCAAGATGGCACGCAGTTAACACAGTGAACATGTATGTAAGAGGACCTGGGGCCCTGACTTTAGTCTTCTGAAATCACTTGAGGCAAATACCAGGGTAGTTCTCTAATACTGGCCATGGCAGCTTCCTTCTCTAATTTTCGACTCTTTTTCTAATGACCATGTCGTCTATGAGGTGTTAATGCTGTTTTACCGAAAAAGGAAGGGATAGGCCCTGCTAGGTTAAAATGCACATTAAACAGTTTCGAGAGATTTTTACATACATGTTTCAAATGAGCACCATTCACTTGGTTTGATAACAGAAATGGTGCTACATTACCATAGCAATCTGTTACATAACATTGATTGCATTTTGACAAGTTTAAATATAGCATCCACAATCCTTTTAATTATATAGTGGTATCCATTACAAAAATGTGTTCAAAAAAGTCAATGACATTGTATGCCTATCTTCAATAGCTCATGAATAAAATATGTATATGTAATTCCTTCGTTCCAGGCGGAGCACGAGGACTGCTGTGTCAGCGACTACCCCACCTTCCCCTTGACCGCATGAAGTGCTCCGTCCAGACCACACGCTTGGTAAACTGAGTGCTAGGATCTCAGGCCTTGTGGTAGGACATGCTCGGTGCAATCTGATAAATCAGATCGGGGCTACACTCGGTGCGGCTTGATGAAAGGTCGGAGCTACGGGTTTGATCAATTTCGGTAAGCGCTGGTCATGTCTGCGTTGAGAGGGTGTGATCCCTCTTCACCGCCTACTGGGAGGCCGGGGTGCGGAATGGCCGTTTGGCTAAGAGCGCCCCGTTAACAAATAAGAGCATGGCTCCGGCTGTGTTTTATGTTTAACCATGGCCGCATGAAGTGCCACACACACGGTGTTGTTACCACAACTCAGTGCTTTAATCCCTCGCTACAGTGTCTCATATAAGTTGGTGAGATTCTGACAGTCATTGAGTGGCAACTTGATGTATACGAAACAAAAAAAGTGCCATTTACAAAATCCTGTATCAGCTGATGCACGAACGAACAAAAGTTAATATTACGTTGGCTATTCTGGGTACACTGCCAACGCACATTAGACAAGCAGAAAATATGCAATAAGAAAGAGTTCCTAGATTAATTAATACATTTTATTTAACGTGGTCACAAAACAGTGGTTGTTAGTGTAACAGACTAAACTTCGTGATAAAGTAGTAATGTATAGGTGTTCAAAACGAAATGCACAATAAAACAATCCATATCCAAATGAACAAAGAAAGTGGGACACGGGTGAATAGTTTTTAAGCAATTCTTACGTTATTCAAAGTCACATATTTCCAACTCAAACTGTTTAGTACCAGTAATAGCAGAATTACTGCATTGCAATCAATAGTCCTTTGTGAAATGTTGGCGAATAGAAGTGCGTTGTCAATCAAATTTCCCGAATTACTTTTAGTTCCAGTTATATTAGATATGACGTCCAAAGTGTGATAATAGCTACAACTACCGTCTCGCAAATGTTAACCCAAATTCGCTCTCGGACAATTTAAAAAAGAGTTAGCAAATATTTAATTTTTTGCAAGGTTTTATATTTTTACTTTTATAACCTACAAATTTTATTAGACACATGTCAGTCTAAAATATGTTTTAATTTGTTTAGCATTACAGTACAATGACAAGTGGATTAGCTGACAGCGTGTTGATAAAAAATACAGCCTCCACTTGACGCACCAGCTGATGGCGAAAGGATACATAAACAAAAAGTAAACATTGGCACTACTTTCGTTGAACTGTCAAAATTATGCCAAGTTACATGAGACAGAGAGTAACTTTAGGCAACTGGCCGACAAGAATCCGTGGTTTTCTTGTGAAGTTGTTTACTTCATCAAAATGAAGAAAATCAATGGTATTAGGTAATTCAGTTGAGAAAGATTAACGGTAAATTTCTGGAGATTTAGGTTAGAATGCAAAAATTGGCAACAGTTACTTATAAACCCTATAAACTAATTGCTACTGGAATGTATTCGCTTCACTGGCATGCACAGAACAACCTTAATATATACAATACATAATAAAGACTGCATCTTGATGTTTATTGAAACCTTCCACGTTTGGTGGGAGAAAAAAAAGAGTGTACTATAATATTTAATAAAGACCCTACTCTCATAAAAGCAATCTTTTTCAATATTGCTGGCTTAAAATGTTTCATTCCAAGACATGATTATGTGAGGTAACGTAAATGTGGCTACTGGTTGGCTGTTTTATACCTAACTTCTTCCTATATTTATTTCTACGTATCTGAAATTGATGGTAACTGTTAAAGCTTAAGATCGAGGGAGTGTAATTAGTAAGTATAGCATTTTCCCTAACATCAAACTCTGCATCACAAAAAGTCACTCTCTGTATAACACTACTGTGTTGCAACTCACAGTTAACTTTGCTTTTAAGCCTCTCAACTAACATTTCAAGGTCAGTTAATCCCTTGACTGAGATGTTCCAGTGGTATGGACACAGAGTACCAAATCAAGATGTTCCAATTGAGCCACATGAAGTGTCTGCACGAGTCGGCAGAATCTATGGACGTTAAGATATTTGGCCACACACACAACCGCATACATATACAATAATGCCTGCTGTGGACCTGTGTGATAAAAAAAACAATCATTAAAGTTTTTCATTCAAGTGTGTAAAAGTGAACAATATTCCAAAAATGTATAAAACCATTATATAAGTCTATATTTGTTAAGGGGTTTTATAAGTTACAAAGAGCAAAAAAAAATCATAAATATTATGGAGTTCAGCACACAATGATTAAAACAACACACACATATTTTGCTAGAGTGCAAAACGAAAAATATAAAAATGAAACAACATACAACTAATTTATGAATTTCTAGAACACTAATTCAATAAAACAAATGCCTTGCCATTTTTTGATTTAAAATTATTTATATATTAAAACACGAGAGACCGTGAAACCTTCAGAAGATTGGTCGACACTGCAAAATTTGAACCCAAAATCAGAAGGAAAAACAACTNTATGCATGTATCAAAAATACAGAGTGAAATAAAAACCTGACATGCCATGCAGGTGGTGAAGTGGTTGCTGAAAATTACAAGGTGCTAGGTTGCAAGGGGAGATGTAGGGCCTATATACCCTTCTGGGATACCATGTAATTTGAAAAATGTCTGTCCATTCAAATAAAATATGTTTTACTAAAGAAAAATTATCTTTGTAGCAGAAATTAAGAACCATTGACTGCATGTGGAAAACTATACTTTTACCATGATTTTTGGGTTATTGGGGGTCAAACTCAGCCCATCTCAATATTAGGAAGTCATTCCTACTAATTTTGATACTTTATAAAATCAGGGCTTTGTTCTAACTTGTCTTTATTTTCTCTATGTACGTAATTGTTCCACGATTCTGCATTCCAGGTACATACTCGCCACAGACTCAAGCTTCTGAATTAATTATAATATGTCTGCAACACTCAAAGTCACGCACACTCTATTAGGTTCCATTGTGGTTCCCTGACAAGGAACTGTCTTGCTGTGCAGCACAGTGTGACGTGTTTACAGTGGCTCGTGTGCCTCGAACTTGCTAGGGGGTGGGAAAGACCATTTTTTTGCTATAGTAATTTTTTGAACCATTACCAGGTCTCGCTATAGTGAAGTTTCACTGTATGTACTTGGCACAAGAAGGGGTGTACCTCAGAACAGAGGGATCAATCAACCTAGACGAAAAAGTAAGGGTCAGTCATCCCGATCACATGCAGGAAACAGTCTCACGTTGGGTTAGCCATGGCTAGCGGCACATCAAGCCATTATCACCTGCCACCAAGGTCACGTCTACCTAAGCACCAACAAGCGCACATTGGTAACGTGGAAATATCCCGAAGCCACAGAGCAGCAACAAGGCGTTACAGGGACGGAGTTGAATAAACAGCTGGATGAGCATGCCACACAACAGCTAGCCGCCATCTTAAATGAGAACCGCAAGTGTGTCCAAGCATCTAGGGACTTTACGACAAACCCACAATATCCACCTCATTCACAACAAACCCGGTAAACCGTCTTCGTACCAAAGGCAACTGATTGAAAATCAAATCATGAAGTGAAAGTAAATCAAAACAATTGAGTCTACCAATTCCACCAATAATGCAGGCATTGTATTAGTGCCCAAGAAAGAAGAAACAATCAGATTTTGTGTCAACTACCACAACCTAAATCAAATCACACAACTCATAGCTGCACCAGCCATAAACTTAAAGACATATCATAAAAACATAGAGAAGGAAAAAATCTTTATTGTGCTGGATTCATGGCGGAAGTATTCGCAAATCCCAGTTCAAGAGGAATCCTGCAAATATACTACTTTCACAGCACCTAATGGAGTAGTGTATCAATTTGGTCTAAAAAATGCACCCCATTCCTTCCAACGACCAATGTTGGCAGCCGTTATTATTGGCTACGCAAGCGACTTTCATCACACCTATTTGCATGACATTATTTTATTCAATTTCTGGGAAGACCATATGGGGCACTTGCGGCTAGTGCCCGAGACATTTGCACCACATTTCCTGACATGTAGTTTAGACAAATTACATTTTGTCAAACATGAAGTCGATTTCCTACGGCACCGAGTAACGCCCGATGGAAATTTTCCCCAGCAGGAGAAAATACAAGCTATTAGGAAAGTCACTGCCCCACGTAACCAGAAAAGAACTGCAGCAGTTCTTAGAAATTTTCAAATGGTTACTAGACTTGGTACCAAATGTTGCTGAAATAATGGGTCCTCTTAACAAGCCTGCCTATTAAATACATTTACATTCAAATAAAAAAATTTGGCTTGTTCGCACTAGAGGTGATAGAATATAGACTTCACGTAAAAAATGTCAATTTTTGAAGTACAAGGGTTGGGAGCAAATCAAAATCGGAAATTTTTTTTCAAAATATTTATAGCGACCTTCTTCCACCATTATGCCCATATTTCTGGAAAAAGGGTGGGCTCTTTTTAGTAAAGTTTTACTGTATTTTGATGTGCTGTTCTGAGGAATAATTATAATCAGAACATACCTACTTTTTAAAATATAGTAATGCCTCAGTTTACCAGAGCTCTAATCAGTGGACTTGTGAAAATCGTTGTTCAGCTGTGAACAGCTGTGTTAGGCAGATGGGTGAAGTTATTTTTAATATCATGCTCAGAGCTGTGGGCTTCTACTATAGCCGTGACCATAATTTGTGACACCTGTAACATTTCCTTGTAGCTTGATGTGATTGTCAGGGTTTGTGTTTGAAGTTTATTTTTGAATACATAAAAAGATGCAATTATGAGTGCTCTTCAAGCCTGAACAATGGTGTTCTTTGCTTTGTAGGATCTGCTGTGTGTTCTCTATAAAGGGTGTGCATAATTTGTGAAAGCACCTCGCCCAATATGTCTGTTTCTGTTTACTGCAGCAATTTTGTATGTTTTGCAAAACACATTCCTACCAATTGCCACGTTTCCTCATACTTCTTTAAACCTAGATGTTACCATTAGTGACACATTTTGTTCTTTATTTTAATTACTGCGAACTTAAGGTAATAAACGTGTGCAAGTGTTTCAGTCCGTCGTGCTTTAAGACGTCTTTACAGGACTTTGCTACTTTACAGCAAGTGGGAAGTTCTGTCATGAAAGAATAATGTATAAAAATAAAGCAAACCACCCTTAATAGGTTTTTCCCGAAAATAAATGTATGTGTTTTTATTGTTTGTTGCCTTTCACGGGATAACATTCATTTTCAATAGAATCAAACTTAACTACACCTAAATCATAAAACATTTTTTCAAATGTGAATACATTTTTAAAGTGTATTCTTACATTGCTCTTGGAAATCACAAAGAAGTACGTATGGGGATTCTATTCTACAACATAAATGTACATTGGTGAATAAGCACATGCACTTCAAAGGCAGGAGGAAGGAAGTTATTTTTAGAATCGTGCGATGGCGTGATTTCAGGTGTATGTTGCTCACATGTAACATATAGGTTTTTTTTAGGGAAATACCACATGCGACTTATTATTAGTCATTCATGCATAAGCATAAGGTTAAAGATTGTGCATGTTTGTTGTGTGAAATTGCTTCTACCTCAGGAGGAACACTAGAAGATGGTTATTCAGTGGCAAGTCTACATGCCACATCACAACACTCAAAATGTTATAATTTATTGAACAGTGGCAAAAATGCTTACAATGAATTATAAGGAAAGCGACGATGCAGACGGAATGCATAATTTCTGGCCATCTGGCAGCTGTGCACATGAGGCACGTGAAAGAAAGGAATAGCAGGCGGGCGATCAATAACACAACCGGGACTTTTCTAGGGCAGCACACACAGTCTGAGCCTAACAACCTTGTGAAGTCTGACACGGCCTGGCATGTGACTGACGGTACCAGTAATCTTATATCACACATAATGTACGCCCATTATAGTATTCTGGCTGCTTAAGGGCAACCAGAACCCTATCGCAATTCTGAGGGAAAATGTGGGAATTTAACTGTGACAAGTACACGTTCACAACATGGAGTAGGGAAGTAGGNGGGGGGGGGGGTATGCCACCTGTTTCCGTTTACAGATTATTATTAAGTTCGAGTAATTAAAAACAAAATAGAAAAGAAAGGCACAGATGTGGAAATATTGACAGATTAGAGGGATGGAAAAAAAATGGAATGTGACAAGTTTACATGCTCGTCGCAAATACTACTCAGTCAAGACCCAGTAAATACGTCGAAAACACAAGCTCATGTTGTTCCTTCCTTTCCCTTGGACAGCTAACATAAATTACTGGAAATACCTGCCGCTCATTGTCCCTCCTAACTGCCGAGTGAGTCACTAAAATACTTATAGTAAATGTTAATTTTTTTTGGTACTTTGCCATTTTCCGGACTTTCGGGTTTACCTGACCATATCTCTCTCCAATTATCCCGGTAAACAGAGGCTTAGCTGTATTATATTGTGAATGAATACCATATTACTTTCCAGCAAACTGTGAACTAAACGTCTTATCGGGTGCAGCTTCTTAGGGCGATACACGGCCCCATTTTTCTGCTAATTTTGATGTTAATGTGTGTTCATATCTGCAGTTCTGACAAACAATTTTAAACTGAACCCCAAATTTTTATTTAGTGAATGATTAATGTCTTATTTTCTGGCAAACTGTAAACGAAACATCACGTCAACGTGCAGTGTGTGTTCATATCTGCAGTTTTAAGGTTCTCCTGGGTGAATATTGATTAACTCCGCTCCTATCAGATGCAAGAAAGTAATACTAATTTCACTTCCCCTTCTTGCTGTATCATGCCAATTATTTAGCTTCTGATTTTCCTTATTTGTGAAAGATATTTAGCAGCACCTTCGTGGCTATCTAACTAGGAATATTGGTTTCCTAGTATCACAATATCAGGAAAAAACTTATAAAAACAAATTAGTGGACAAAGTTTTATTTGCAATATCACACAAAGTTACCGCCTTGCCTGTTACCCTAATAACCTTAACATAAGTACAAAAAAACTGTATCCGGGTATGAACTTGTAATAAAAATATTATTTCATAGCCATGGCAAAGAAAGATGAATAGTATTTATTCCTCCTTTCAGCAGTTCAGTCGAGTGTTTTTATTATTATATGGTGTCTGTAGAAGCACATTTCCAAAATCCCAGAACCAGTGTGAACAGTCATTCCTTGTAAAGTGAATCTGTACATGAAACTCTCTTCTGCTGTGCTAACTTGCGTGACGAACCCCATTATCATCCTTAGCAACATCTGTATCGAAAGAACCTATATTCCGAATGATAGCATAAGTAACATTAGTGACTTCGCCAGGAGTGGACAGCCATGTGTTAGTGGGTGGTGTCTATATTTAGATATTTCCCTCTCCACAATCACATTGGTCAGCAACCAAATAAATACAACAAACATATTTTTCAACCTATCTCCTTCAAATTTTACCATTTTTTAACCAAATTTAGTACGGTTTATCAAAAAAATGGTCCATACTTTGAGGGAGTCATTACTGGAGTTTTTTTTTTTTTTTTTTTTACTGTATGATTATGAGCAGAGGTCAATAATGTGTCAACCCCCTTGCCAGCAACATCATGCGTTTGATTCTCTTCTACATCCTCAACGCATGATGTTTGTAATTCACAACAACATAATGTTGTACGAATGTTGCCCATGCAACGCACTGCTAATTTCAAACTTTATTTTTGTATTGCCAGTCTTACCATAAATCTACTTCTAATAATAGCAAATTCCCACCGTCAAGCATGTGATGCAAACACCACTCCCACAACCAACAAAGAGATACACAGGCGCTAATAGTACACTCACGGCCAACTGTTGCAGTAAGACGTCAATGCCCTCGAGATCTCCGAGCAGCTGCCTGTTCTCTGGAGTGTTCTGCAGGAGAATGGACAGTATTTCACTGGCATACAATTTGTTAGCATCAAATGGCATCTTTAGCCTAATCCTTCGCAGCAGCCACTGCATAAGGCCTTGCTTGGCAGCGTCCGCACAGATTTCCGGCCGGAACTCTGTCAGGTTCTCGAAAATAGCTGGGAACAAGACAAAATTTGCCAAATAAAAAAAAACACAACTCCAATTACTTTACTGTCACATTTATAAGTTCACAGTGTCATCATTACCTATTACTGATTTAACCAGCTGTATTTGGAACAAATCAACAAAATAATTCTACGCTTTGGAAAAAGGTGTTACTAAGAAGAATGTTACTGATGGATTGAAAGTAGAAAATAGAAATAACAATTGAGTCATAATTTGAGTGAAGTACATTTTTAAGTAAAATCATGAACTGGTTTTGTACGGTAGTCTACATGTGTACCTATGTTCCTAAATACACATCAAAATATACGTAAAATTTATAATATTAAATGCAAAAGCATACAATGCTCAACTTTCATTATTCGACACACACCTTGTTTAGTTTACGTGATGAAATGCAACATGCAGNCAAAAGCATACAATGCTCAACTTTCATTATTCGACACACACCTTGTTTAGTTTACGTGATGAAATGCAACATGCAGGCAATGTTGCTAGAAAAGTTTCCACTTAAAACTTTTGGAAGTTTTGTGAAATTTTATGTTTACTCCAAATGTAACACCACAAATCATAAACCTTTCATCCCAATATAATTCTCACTCCTCAGATACTTTCATGAATCACAAGTTTTGCATAACTAATATATAATAGGAAACAAACAGCTGCATGTCTGGTGGTGATGTAATCTACAGCTGCCCTGCTACACTCAAGCTATTCCAGCGATGGGAAGAACTGTTGAAATGTACATGTCAAGGTAGTTTTGTTCACGTTTTATTTGCTAAGTATTTAGTTTCTTAAGAATGTGCACCTAAGTGCTCTAACCATTCATTATTGCTGAATTAAAAATAAATAAATAACAAAATAGCAACATTATTGTTATACTTTATTGTGTTAGTTAAACCACGGATTGGTCGGTTCCACTTTTCTTACCAAATCTNATAGCAACATTATTGTTATACTTTATTGTGTTAGTTAAACCACGGATTGGTCGGTTCCACTTTTCTTACCAAATCTCAAGTCTGTTCTTAAAAATTGGTTCTCAGTTTTTTTATCAGTACTGTAAAAAAAACTCTGGCTCAGCTTTGATCTGTGTATTTTGGTACTGACGAAACTGTATGTACCATTTTCAAGGTGGGGGGATGTGCATGCGCGTGCATGTGTTTGTGCATGCATGTGCGTGGGTGTGTTTGTATGTGTATGCAGTCTGATAATGATTTTGACTAGCCTTGAAGAAAAATTTTTTTTTTTATTAAAACTTGAGTTTTCTTTTTACTCTGAATAGCAAAATATTGCAACAATTCAGAAGCCCTTATTTGCTTTTTATCTTGTAAAATAAAAGTGATATCTGATCTACAATAAAGAACTACATTTTCAATACCAACACCACGTGCAAATTCTGGTAATAAACTTCTTAACCTCAAAGCACTCAAGTGCCATAGATGCATTAACAAATTTGTAATGAACATACTTCCCAGTGATGCTGTATCAACAGTTTCATGGGGGCCTATTCACTAACATTTCAAGGTGACCTAAACCCCCAAGATAAGGACAACAGCCCATGCAGTTTGAGCACCTTACCTTGCACTCTACTGCCCATGGCTTAAGGTCGGGCATGGGAGGGTGGTTTTAGCATGGTGAATTTTCTTGCAACTGAAAACTGCAGAAAGTGAAGAAACATTTTGAAACGTGGTAAAATATCATTTTCAAATGTCTAATTTATATTAATTTTTATAATAACAAATGACCAACATCATGACAGATTATGTTGTACGTTCAAGTTATCATATTACATTTCTGTAAAAAAAAGATTCATTAAGCTGTTTGATCTTGATTTAGCACTTCGCAAAATGGGTTCTATTTGATATGCCCTTATTTTATTTGGTTTTTGAGGTACTTAACTAATAAACAGACATTACAAATTGCACTTGGAAAAATAAACTGTTTAGTTGTTTACATATAGCAATAATAGATTGTGCACAGTAAAAATTAAAAATTAAAATTGTTAAATATTTTTTTAAATTTTAACCAAGATGTTTAAGCCTAAATAAATTCATTACTTAAAATGTTTTCAATAAAATTAGTTAAGCAAAATTCAAAACAAATTTACAACAAAAATCATTTAAATGTAAACCATTCAGGAGCATTCTCTATATAATGAAATTATATAATACACCTTAAAGAATTTTGTGAGTTTTACTGTAAATGTGTTTACCAGAATGCATGTTCACACAGACTTTTTGCAGATTAATAAAATGATTGCCAACCTCATTTATCATATTTAATCACCACAGAAATGTTTAAAATCCTATGTCTGCAAAATAATTAGTTCACACAAATTTGTACGATGTATTGTATTTGTAAACTGCCAGTATCTTATGGTGTGCACATTTGTTTACTTGGGCCACGCCAATATATAACATTTTTCAGAACTATTTGTTGCAAAAAGAGAATGAATATACCTTTCAATTTTGCAAATGCACGGCTTGCTTGATAAACATGCAGACAACAGTGACATCACTGCCATAATGCTGTGTTGCCAAATGCATTATCGCTAACCTTGCGACAGATGAACATTCTTTACCAACAGTGCCCTTATAAGAAATCTGGTGTGTGTAAGCTACTGACCTTAACTGCCATAAGTTAGTGAATCGACCTCATGGATGCCATTTTCCAATGATCGGCCTCTCAAGTAAAGCATTGGAATGACAATAGTGTCGTTAGTGTTGGCAGCGTGGGAAATCTCCTCCACAGCGCACACACCAGGATTCTGCAACGTCTACGGCAGTTTCTTTTAGTTCGTGGCTGACGGATTTGTTTGTCTGCAACAGCAAAATGTTTGTCTGTGTGACATGTGCTATTTTTTTGGCTAATAAATTTTATGTATAAAATATTATTATTATACATAGTACAAACTTGGTGTGAGCAATGTCGGTTGCTGTTATTAATAAAGTCAAGGAACTGAGAACCTACAATATTTATTTGAGTCTAAGACGCCATCAATTCTAAGATACGCTCAAGCTTCAGTGCTCAAAATGTCTTTTAAAAAAACCACGCACACACCACAAGCCATATTGACGGATAATGGCATGCAATTTACCAGTCACAAATGGGGCAGACCGCATGCAACACATGGGGAGTGGAGATGCATACGAACACCCCATATCACCCGCAGACCAACCCCACTGAGTCTCAATCTCAGTGTAGGGGAGGTCCACCGCCATTTGGACAAACCCCTACCAACTATCCTCTTCACCCTTAGAAGGTGGACAAACAAAGCCGTGAACACCAGTCCCAGCCAGCTCATATGGGACGAACCCTCCGTAACCCAGGTGACTAACAGTGGGAACAAGCTCCCATGGAGATGCCACAACCAGAGGACGTCCAACTGGACACCTTAGCTCGATTCATGAGGGTGCACGACGCCCAGACCCAGTATATCAACAGTGAGTACCCACAACCCAGCATAGGAGTGAGAAGCGTCAAAATGGGCGAGGCTGTACTTCTCCGCGGCCAAACACTTAGTAAGACCCCGAAGTCAATTCAGCGCAGGCCTCACTGATGAGTGGGAAGGGCCCTATACCATAGTAGGAAGCCAAGAAAATGTGTACTGGGCAGAAGACGCCAATTGACAAATCCGCAAGGTAACTCAAGGGCAGATGCACCCTTGCCCCGCCGGATCTCAAGACCGCGAGGCCGAAGCATCAGAACCAGAGGCAGATGAAGAGAAAGGAAGGGAGCATGATCCCCGGCCGCTGACACACACTGAGATCGAACCACCTGCCATCCAAGAGCCAGTACTCCGAGTGGACGCTGACCGGAGGAGCGTCCAACCCACCCTGACAACGGTAGAACAAGCACCTCGAGGGGGAATGTCCATGCGGACCTTGCCCTTGACCCCAACGGACTTCGTAAGCAAGATGAGGCCGCATGACCCCGACCGGGTCAGAACTGTCATGGCGGAGCCACTTGGACAGGAAACCCCGCCGACGACCCCAGCAATCCTGCCTGATCCCAGAGAGGGATGATCCCAGCACAGCCGACGAGGCAGGGGTGCCAGAAGAGCCGCTGCTTCAGGCTGCAACCCGGACTACACCCACCCAGGAGGGCGTGGTCGCCCACCAGGTCACGACGCAGACCGCTTGCAGATCACCTGCCGAACGGGAGGATGAGCCCAGCGGAGCTGAGGGGGCAGGGAAAGCAGACGAGTCCCTGCCTCCAATGGCAACCCAGACGACACTCTTCCAGGAGGGGGGAATGCCCAGTTGTACTTTGGTGCCTGGTGACCCCGAGCTGACCACTGCCGGGGACGAGGACCCAGAGCCTAGCAGCCAGCCCACCAGAGAGATGCCCTCCCACACCTGCCGCGGAACCACTCAGCTGGGAAGATACAATGAGTCACCATGGCGGCCCACTTCCATATTCACATGACCGTACCCTCAGTACATTGGCCTTGAGGAAGCGGGACTGCCTGTGCAAATCCGGGACTCCAACCAAGGACAGGCAGTGATGCACATGCGTGAGTTGTCAGACAATCCACAGTAACCGTGTGTGAAAGCCAGAATTAGAACAGCTGTAAAGCGCTGTTACCAGTGTCGTTAATTAAAACAAGTAAATGCAACATTTTGACAAAAAGTGCTACGTAGTATAATCAGTCCAAACATTTAAAGTATCTAGCCACGATGTAAGAGACATCTTAGTTATAAACAGCGAATCAAGAATTTCTCCTAAAGAAGCACAGACTTCTTTGTTAGGTGAAGATTAATCCAGACAAAAGCCTGTCAACTCAAGGACTTTCCAAAGAAAGCAAAATTATAAATTGTTGTAAATACTTTGAAGTGCAATTGTATGTCTTCGAGGGTAATATGTTCTTTATTTTCTGTAGGTGGTCCGTACGACATTGGTTAGTATTAATATTATTCATAGAAAACGGTACTCCTGTTGTAAATATTATGTACATACAAGCCGGCCTAGGTAACAGAAAGCCTAGCGCCAACACTACTAACTTGTCATACGTAAAATTACCTGCCGTGCGACCCGTAGGAGGCTACAGAGCAGACAATTTAAAACGCCTTCACGTCAAGGCGAGTAAAGCCAGGAGAAGTGACACACCCCTCAGGAGTGGGAATTTTATATACTTTAGTGTTCAATTTTGCTTTTTTTGTGCATGCCTGTAACTTGTTTTCTTTCAGGCAATAATCTGTTAAATGACTCTTGTACATTTACACAGCCCTCGGCTGACTTGTGTGAGTGGAGCACCGATTACGCAAGAAACGAAGGGACACGAGCATTCACCCAATGGGCCATTACAGCATGACAGTTGTCCTCCCCAGGAGGGGGGGGGGCATACAGCCACCGTACTAGAGAGAGAGAGACAGCACTACACCACGTCAAGCAACGCAAAGAGCACTCATCCCAGAGAGCACACAGAAGAGGAGTGCTAACAGAAGCCAACCGGACTTTCTTGCAAGTAACAGTATTACATCACTCCCACCAAAATTATTTTTTTCTACCAGATGAGTCTACATCGCAACGAAGATTGATGCACGATACTTATTTGACATAGGTATAAACACAACTTTACCTCATCTTTATGTATCATCACGTTACCCCAGGCGGGGTTTGAACTCCAAAGACTTGCTACGAGAGCCTACCATTAAGCCCCTAAATGCGAGGGCACCCGGTAGAGCCACAACCACTAGTGACACAATCCACAAGGCGGCTAGTCAACCAGCCCAGCCGACCCACTCCATCCACTGTTACCATCACTGTGCTGAACTGTCGCAAGGAGTGCTAGACTGGTTCTGGAGGTCTGCCCACCTTTGGACCTACACCCAATGTCGTTGTCGGACATCCAGGGTAAACCCACCACTCTAACCATCGNGAGGTCTGCCCACCTTTGGACCTACACCCAATGTCGTTGTCGGACATCCAGGGTAAACCCACCACTCTAACCATCGCGCTTAACTGTCATCAGTTGGAGTAATCTGGTACGACTCTGGTTGGTTCAGCCTTCGCTTGGTTATAGACCTAGTCAGGGATCATCATCGCCTGCTCTCCTTTCGTGAGGCCGACTTTAGTATCTACCTGTATGCCTTACACCCAAACGAGCGGTGCGAAATGGCAAACTAGAAAGGCAGCTACTGCCTTCAAATTCAACGGGAGTTGTAACCCAGCCCCAACTGCATTTTGCAGCATAACGCCCTGGGAACAAGCTCAAGTCGCCCGCCAGGTGGAAAGGACTAACCTCCTAACTCCCTTTTCCTCCTTATTTCAGCCTCCAATCAAGATCTACGGCCGACCGCAGCCAGTCGTCACTGACTTCAAGGATGTCACTAGGGATTGCGAATCCCTGGTTCCAGACAAGCCGGACCAGCAGCCCTCAGCGGGCACCCTTCAGTACCGCCAACCACAGCAGCACCTCCCCCCAAGGACTGGGCACCAGCTCCGGCCAACAGCAGCAGAGCAAGGAGCTACCCCGGGCCACATCCAGTACAGGTAAACCCGTTGCAGTGTGCCAACCAGTACGCTGGACAGTTAAACCCACGACTGACTTTGTGAAGTGCCGTCAAGCCACGGGCCCTATCTTATATACGGGCCGGGGCTTGGTCAGCAGTCAATAAGGTCAGCCAGTTAAATTGCCCATGTATCTGACTGACACACTAAAACCTTGCCCGACGTGACGTCATCATCAGCCACCCGACATCACATGTCACTCTATAGACTGTCAACTTGGAGGCTCACCACACTTATATAGACCTGCTGGCCTGATCCAGAATATTCCTCGCCCTTTGAGTCGCACAAAGGGAGGTGAAGACCCAGAATATTCCTCGCCCTTTTGAGTCGCACTCAGGGAGGTGAAGATGATGACCACAACATTGTTTCAATGATAATCCAATTAACACAATCTTCTAAGGGCAGATGGCCGCATGAGTCCCGACAGGCTTATCGCAGCAAACTCCAAGAGATGCAGCTTCTTTGTCACCGAGCAATATTCTCGGGCTATCAGTGATGCCTTTGAGACACTGCTTGCTCGAGCGAACAGGGCAAGAGAAGCAACGTAGGGCAGCAAAATATAACAATACGTATATTTAGAATGCTTAAATAACATTTAAATTCTCTAAACAATTGCCTATCAAAATCAAGTTATTCTTTATGCATTCACCTACCTAAGTTAACAACTAAAATTGCTGCACAGATGACAAGTTAGGCATTATGGTGAACCACCACTATCTCGGTTCTAATTCGGTGTCTTAATTTTCAGTATCTACAATAGCCTCAATAGGCAACAGGCAAATTTCGCAAATATAGTTGAAAATGATACGAAGACATTTGTATATGCGTATGATAATAATGCAAGAATAATAAAATTGTAATGTAGGCGACTGCAGTGAACGTACTGTGTTGTCGCACACTGTGCTTGATGTCTGTGATAAATTTAACTACATTATTTAGAAATAAACGTAATGTTGAGAAAGAAGGTTACAAATATTTCCGGATTCTAAACCACGTTTCTGTATTCATAAAACAGTTTTTTTGCTTTAGAAATGTCAGATAACGAGCAGTATGGTGACAGTAGGCCTAAAGCTGGCACGCTAGTCCCTACCCAACACTGCACGACTTCTCGAGCAGCTGCGGGTCAGTGGCGGGCTGGTGGCTGGCAGAAAACCGTGCTGCCGGCTGGCAAACCTGTATTTCCGCGGTCCACCTCGTTTTTAAACAATATATTTGAGGCCTCAAATATATTGTTTAAAAACGAAAAATTATTAAAAAATAACTTGCTATCTTATTGTTTCTTATGGTTTGTTTACCTAACACACCTTTTATTATTCTGACATCATGATAGCTGTGTCTACACTTTTTTTTTTAACTGTAAGAACTGTACACATAAACTGAAAATATAGATATGGTAGTTTGAGAAACACTTAGTACCTGGGATGAGATTAAATACAGCGAAGAAAATATGTAATGAAAGCTTAAGAATTTATTTATTCCTCAAAAGCTGTTTCCTTTCTGTTTATTTAAGGGAAAATGTTATAAAAGTAAAAGCTCTTACTTGCATAAAATGCTTAGGCCTATTTAGTGTCAATTTTGTGGACCCAGTTTCGTAATTTTTTTGTAACTTCCATCTTAGTATTTTAGAAAAAAAGGGAAGGGAAAATATGAAAGTAAGATTATCTTTGATAAACATTTCTAAAAACATGCATTTTAGTGTTTTGAAAGTAAAAATTAAGGTACTATTTAACTTAAAATTGCTAGGCTTATCAAAGCTAACTAGAGACAAATCAAAACAACTTAAATTTATTAGAAATTGCTATGTTAGAAAAATACTGTATAATATAAACCCAACTTTTTGCAAAAGGGACTCTGAGCTCCATACAAATAATTTAATGTTTAATTTGCACGGCTTAACATCGTGACATGTTATTATTTAAGCATACAATGTGAATAAAGCCTAAATATGATAGATGTGCTCTTGAAATGAATGTTACAAGTTTTATTAAATTAGTAAAAAAATATCTATACCAAATTCAACCTGTCAGGACTAACTTGGAATGTATAAACATACAAAATATAAAATTTACATTCTGTGGCTAAATTTTTTGTAAACATATTTATATGCCTTCATTATTATGAAATACGTTAACATATTTTTTTATGCTCATGTCTACATCCCATACGAACTGCTAAACGCGTTGTGGTGTGTATTAAACAATACCACAGTACCGTAACGAAGGTTAGGTCAGATGTAAATAGTAGACACTACGAAGTCTGGTATTAAAACTACCTACATATGGTAAACATTAAAAATTTAAATATAACTACGTAAGTCAAAATGGTCTCCGCAAACAAAAAGAACTGATTTTGGCAAAACATCTTCAATGTCTCACCTAACTGCGTTAAACCACGTCTTCCTGTGTGTTTCGTTTTTTGTAACTAACAAATATTTTATCAGCTGTTTTGCAAGATGTACTAGTACACTGCGGTACAATAAACCATTTCAATGGTTCTGCTATATCTGACTCTTTAGTTGCTTTTTCCATTACTTCAAATAATTTATATTTAACCAAATACGCGGCGGCCGAGGTTGTATCCGACTTGTGACCCCACGGAGCGAGCAGGCACGACAGGTGCGTTTTGGCAAGCCTTTCAAACGTAAAACTTTCATTTAATCATAACTTTTTCAAAACTATTTTTTAAATCGTGATACTTTGTAAATCATTTCTAACACATAAATGATTGAAAACCAAGTGCCAGCACAAAATGTGCATGTTGCCTATTGTAATCCACAGCTTTCAGTAGTAGCTACAACACTTTCTCAAAAATATTTAACCAAAATTACAAAACCAAATACATATAAATTTGGATGTTAATTGGTTTATACTTAACTTGAACATGAAACTATGCAACTATTGGGACAATGTAACATGTAGTCAAGATAAAAAAAAACAGTATTTACACCCTCTTTCAGTTTCAGTGGCCCATACAGCAAACAATGCAAAGGATACGACTTAAATCATACATATACGCTGTGTACAGTTATCACCCCTGGGTGCCTAGCTGATTGTGCTTCGTTAAGTACATCATGGAAAACGCAAACCACCTAGTTCTCTTCGTGTTTGCAGATGAAACCTTGCATCGAACCATAACAGTGATCTTCCCCACAGCCCATGGTGGTGCGTAGAGCTAGCAGCACGTAAGTGAACAGTAGGTTCCTTGAACTAGGGTGAGCCCAGGGATGGATTGTGGAGGGATACCAGGCGTACACAGTGCGTACAGTTGCACGCTCTTTACACGGCCCATCACGTAAGAACCTTCAAACCTGCTTCAGGGCAGAACTGGTTTATTCTCAAGCCAGTGTTATCCTCTTCTGAGGGCTGCAGGAAGAAGGAATACCTTGTTCAAGAGTTTGCACTTGGCACAAAGGGAATGCTCACAGTTAAGATTCTTACCATAACTCAAGTGGTGGTGGACAGATCTGTGCCTTTGCAAATCCCACAAACACCCTTAAGGAGAAAAAGAGAAACTGGATCGTGCTTCGGCGCATCCTGCACGAGTGCTCATAACCCAGGTTACCTGGTTAACTTGCTGGACAGAGCAGATCTGGGCAAGGCGCATGTGGTGGTTCAAACCTTTTTCACTCCTCTGTGGCTATGGTGGAAGTAGCTATCGAAGGCAGGAGAACACGAGTATGCACCCTCGATGCCACGAGTGACCACTTGCATTGGCAATTGGTACTTGATGCACAGCTTGACATGAATGTCCATGCAAGCACAGTTGTGATCGTCTTGTTAATCATGATCAATGGTACCTGGAGGAGCCAGACTCAGACAAAGCAGAGTTCACTGTTGGACCCCCAGCCAGGTTACTCTTGAGAAGGTTAGGGTCAGCTCTTCGTTTAATACACGCCACAACTATAGTCCATTAATGGTTACTTTAAATTTTTCTGAAGCCCTGCTAAAGTTCTACTTCCAGGATATTCCTCCGCCTCAAGCAAATGAAGCTTAATGGAGTCTAGGAAATTACATCAAAGAGACAACAAACCACATTTGTGCAAACTCAGTGTAATAATATTTTGTGTAAGAACTATTTCTTACTAAACATTATCAACACACCTATTTTCTCTCTGTTGTAATTCATTTTAATTACAAACGAAATATTATAATTTTTTGATAAAATAAAAATAAAAGTTTAATTTAGCAAAAAAAAAAAAAAAACTTTTACGTTACGAGAAGTATAAAACGCTTGCGATGCGCGACATATTTAGGAAACAACCAAACCAATCATAAATGAGGTTTGATTAAAAAAATGTGAAGAAACTGTGAATAGACAATAGCCGAGACCATACAACGTGATACATGAGATCAGTGCAAAGCTAGCTTCCTCCTAAAGCAGTAGCATGCCTTGCCGTTGGGACTCACCCAGAGTGTTGTGCACACCTTCTGACTCTTCTTTTGTGTTCTCATCGAGCCTCTCAAGGTTCTGGACGAGCAGGGCGCAGATCTGCTGGTCCAGCAGTGAATCTATCAGAGCATCCGCTCCCTCCTGGCTCTCGTGCAGGATGTCCACGTCCGTCAGTTCCTGCGTGCACCGACCAACATGCATTCAGACAAACCCTCCTCACGCTACAACATTACAAAATAACGTCTATGGTTCATACTTAACTAAGCACTTATAAAATTAAACTTTGGAAAAAAAATTTCTGTCAGTACATAACTATACGTGTAAAGTAAAAATGCACACATGGCCTTTGCCAAGGCAGGGTACCGTATGGAAAGCTGGTGCTAAGCGGAACTGTAGAGACAGACCTGTCGTCCCGGCCAGCCCCAAGAATGGATGCTGAGGTGTGATGAGGTAGGGTGGAGATACAGTGGAATGAAGACGAGGAAGGACAAGGGAGAGCCCAAAGAAAACCCCCACACCACGGCAGTGTCTGCCACACCCCCAACATGAGAATCCCCAGTACAAAAATAGTTCACCCTCCCCCACCTCCCGAGACCTGGGGTTAAACCGGAGACCTCAGAAAAAGGAGACCAGTGACTAACCAACTGAATCAACCAATGAGTCCAGTAATTATAAACAGGATATGGCAGAATTTCGCCAACAAATTCATGAGGTGATTCCTTATGTGAAACCAAATGGGAAATATATGGGACACTTTCTACTAAACTGAATATTAAGGACTATATAAGCCCTTGAAAATTGAGTTTTTGAACAGTATGTTTGCAAAATATAAGAAAAGAAGTGAAATTAAATTACAATTCTCCAAACACTGTTTTATGTTATCGGGAGCTCCAAACTAAGAGCAAACTTTCATTAATAGATACCTCCATAATGAAAAATAACAGGGATGGCCACCCTTTAATTGCAGACAACTTTTGCTGTCAAAATTTATGAACGCTTGATGCTGGTTTCTTGAGCAGTGTGACCTAATCAACAAAAATTTTCCTCTTTTGGTTCAGCACTCATTTTGATGTAAAATGTACACAAAGTTTTGGCTGCAGCGATACAGTGCCAACCTACACGTGTATATGGTATGCTGCTGCGTATACTGTACAGACGACGGTGGAAGACATTTGTAACGCATACTGTAAATAACATGTACCATACACTAATAAGCTTAAAATACTGAAGCTGCACATTTGTTTGTGTGACAGTCTGTGTGAGATTCCCTGCACAAAGCAAGGCTGCCAAAAAGCAGGCAATTCAAACAGTTGTGATCAGCCCTGAGACGATACAGTGCAAGCAGTGAGATAATAACAGCCAGACCTCCAAACCAACTGACAATCATAAAGCAGTGCAAATGCAATGCTCACATGATCTTCAACAGCCAAAATCACTGCTCAAAGTCACAACTATCACTCAAGCAGCCAAGGGCAGTTTGGTAAATAAGGGAACACAGAGATTTGATAATGTACTTGTGCAGCCCCCTCTGGGTAGGGAGAAAGACTTGACTGGAGTTGTTCAGAGAAGCAGTTAACATTGTGATTTGGTTTGCATCTTTGGCCAGAGATGTAATAAGAACATTCCACCTGCTGTTTCAGCGAAGCAGCTCAAAAGGAAACCCTGGTTAATCACTAGCTGACAGCAATCCAAACTATGGACTAATAATCCAGTATCTTGCCCAAGACAGTAGCAACCACAAGCATACTTAGTATGTGCTTGTATTGCTAGAGTATGGGACAAGGGGCAGGCTGTTTGAAGAGGCTATGCTCTGTAACTATCTCCTGTGAAAACTATACAGTGGACATGGATGGACTCAAATCTCATGACCACACAACATTTTCAATAATTCTGCCAAAATTACTACATAAATAATGACAATAATCTATACTTTTATCAATCTTCGAAAAACATTTTTTTACTGCATCGAGGGAATAAAATTTTCAGTCACTTTGCTGAAGATTCTTACAAATAGGCTAATTCCTCAGTTGTTAGTCAACAACTAAATTTGGCCAAGTTGTTGTCATTCCATATTGATGCAGGAATGACGAATAAATGGACATAACATATTATTCTAAACAAAACTGTAGTCACCAAGGCTAGGGCTCCACTTTTAAGCTATATTTAATATGCTCATTTATTCATTACAATTTCAATATTTTGCCAAAAAAAATTTTCATTTCGTCAAATAAATTTAATAGCAAAAAATTTATGCATTATTATTAGAACATGACTGTTATTTTTTTTTATGATTTCACTCAAAATAAATGGAATTTGTAATTCATTCTTCTTAATCAGTGCATATTTAAGTAGAAAACATAAAAAAATATTTTTAACGATAAGGATAAAAAGACAACCTTACGAGAGCACACTTGCCATGTAATACACATATTCGCATCACACTTTTGTTGCAAATAATAAGCACCTGCTCGCTACTAGGCAAAAGAACATATACGATCGAATTAATTTGTCAATTACAGCACAAGGCAGATTATTTTTTTTGGACGCACCAGGCTGCACTAGCAAAACATTCCTCATCTCACTGATACTTGAGCGCATTCAATCACAAAATTGCAGCGACTTTGCTTGATGGTGGACGGACTGCACATTTAGCACTCAAGTTGCCATTGAACGTTCACACAAATCCAGACGCAATGTGCAACATAAAGAAGCATTCTGGCATGGCTAAAGTTTTGCAAAAATGCAAAATTATTATCTGGGACGAATGCACTATGGCCCACAAGCATTCACTTGATGCTCTTGATAGAACGATGAAAGATCTCAACGATAATACCAGACTTTTTGGTGGCTCTCTACTGCTGCTGTCCAGTGATTTCAGACAGACATTGCCGGTCATTCCACGCGCTATGTACGCGAACAAAATTAACGCATGTTTGAAACAATCATACCTATGGAGAAATGTCAATACATTACGCCTTGCCATAAATATGTGTGTTCAACTGCAAAACGATCCATTGGCACTGTCATTCTCCAAACACTACACTTGCTCAACATTGGCAATGGAAAAACGCAGATTTGCATGCTAATTACATTAATCATGCGTGGCTACGTGAACAAGCTATTTTGGCAACAAAAAATATAGATGTTGACACTATTAATTACAGAATACAACAGTCATTGCCTGGCAATGAGATGTCATTCAAATCGATCGACACTTTTGTCGATCCTGACGAAGCAGTCAACTATCCTGTTGAATTCTTGAATTCACTGGATTTACCAGGAATGCCACCACATAACTTGCGATTTAAAATTGGTTCACCAATCATTTTGCTTCAGAATTTAAATGGCACGCGATTGGTCATAAAAAAAATCATGGGCAATGTTCTTGAAACTACCATTTTGAATGACAAGTTTCAAGATGAAGATGTTCTCCTGCCACGGATCCCAATGATCCCTTCAGACTCACCCATTCCATTCAGACGCCTGCAATTTCCAATTCTCTTGGCATTCGCAATGACTATTAATAAGTCATAAGGTCAAATACTGCCCATTTGTGGGTTGGATCTAGAAAATCCGTGCTTCTCACATGGCCAATTATATGTCGCGTGTTCTCGCGTGGCAAACCATCAAGTTTGTTCATTTTTATACCTCAGGGATTGACGAAAAAAACATTGTTCATCAACTCGCATTGAGATAAAAACAAAACAAACTTTATTTCTTTTAGTATTAAGATTCAACATTTATTTCAATATACTTTACTTTTTTTACATTAATAAAAATAGGACAGCTAATAGCAGGCAAGCCAATGTTCAGGCAAGCCAATGTTACAAATTATTGCAAAAGCAAAAAGGTATATATTTGTTGGCCATATTTATTATTTTATAAAATTTTTTTTACATCAATTTAATTGAAGTTTGTTACATGAATTGTTATTTTTAAGTAGGTAATTTGAATAAAATTACTTCAGCCGAACAAAAATGTCTTTTTTTTAATTGCACCCTTTTTATAAACTTTTGGTAATCTTTGTTTCTGTTACATATTGTGAGGAAACCAGAAATTTTTTGTGGTTGGTCCAATATTCTTAATTTTAAGTAGCACATCTACGTAATCACAGACTCATGCCTGGGGCCTCACACTGCCTGCGGCAGTTAGTATCTTCAGCAGTACAGCTGCCTGGGTGGGGTGGCGTAGTAGGTGGTCGCAACACCAGCCAAAGCCAATCAAAGCTAGCCGAGTCATGCCCCCTTCTCCCCCTCGCATTCGTGTGCATTTCACTCCTGCCTGTATAATGTATAACTTGCCAGTCGCCGTACATACACATTACATTTTTTTTTTTGCCATCCAGAAACTTAAGAAAAAAAAAAGGGTAGGGCATTTACATGCACATACACATGTCAAAATGAAACTTACAGAATAACTAGTGACTTCATCTGCAGATATTATTTCCCAGTTAGTTGTTCCAAATGGCATCTAAATCAATTGTAAATACAAGCTTGATTGCTAACGCTCTTTCCTTATCCACTTTTCTCACCATCTTGCACCACGAAACCAATTCATTTGTGGTTATATGTATATTTTTTTTCATATTCCAACAATGTACATTAATTATAAATTATTATGTTGTTTTTGACATTGAATTTTGCATTAACTATATACAAATACCAATAATTGAAGCCTTGCGAGATTAAAACTACTTTGTATTAAACATTAACCATACTATGCAAACAAACAAACAAACTACAGTAAAACCCTCTTAAAAAAACAAACTACATAAAGTAAAGCCCTGTTAAAGCATTGATAGACATTGTGGAAAATTTAGACATATTAAAATGAAAAACTTCTTAAAGGCATAAAATTAAATACAGGCAGTCATCTACTTTCGGACATAGTGTATTCCTAATTTTTTGTATGAAAGTTGTAGAACCCTTATGTTAATGTGATAAATTAGGTTCTGTTTCTAGATGGGGAAAAAAAAAATTAACTAGAAAAAATATTCAAACCAACATATTTACATACTAAGAAACAAGATTATACATAAAGGTTATTTAAAAGTGCTGTTTTTTCCAATCTTCATACAAAGTGAGAGCTTTGCCTTGAATTATTGCAAGGCTGATAGGGAAATTTTTCTGGTGTTGATCGTCTAACCACAATTTTAAAGACCGTTCCATCTATTCCATCGCTGCACCCCGCCGTTTTGAAATTATCTTGGAAGAAAGATTTCCTGAATTGATAACATAGTGCCTTACATTGTCTTTACTTTTTACGATAGAACGCACAGTGGATCGGCTCAGGTTGAAAGACCGTCCTATAGCTGCAAGTGATTTGCCACTTTCCGATTGCGCGATAATTTCTAATTTTATTTGTACACTATTTACAACATGTTTTCTTTGTTTCTTACACACTTAGTCTTCATTACTTTCGTTTTTACATTTCTTATTCATTGCGTAGTGAAATAATTACGTATGTGCACCAATAGATGAACAATAAATAAAATTGGTTATAAAATTAACCTCAAAGGAAACTTAACACCATAATAATAACAACGGAAGTTCTAAATAGGAACGGCATTAATACGTAGAATCGCCATCGCATAGTAACATGTCAGACTACATACAACTGCATATGTGCATTAATCTTGTTCAGTTATATCAAAAACATAGTTTCATATATCGACACCAGAGGTCTCTATGTAGTATAAGTCAACTTTGCCACAATATTATTTCCGAAGACAAAACCTACAGAAAATAAACGATGCATACATCTTTGATGTTTACATTTGTCGTGATGGAGGCATGCGAGTGGTATGTTTTTTGGTTATGTACGAAAGTACGAAGCAAATACGTGCATGCCGAATTTATGGAGTAAGAAGCCAATGTACGAAAGTGGGAATTGTATGAGAGTCGAGTGTCAGAAAGTAGAGGAGACTGCCTGTATATATATAAAAATCAAGTACAAAACAATATAAAGTTTACGTCATTTCACAGGACCGTCAAGATTCTTAGCACAAACAGGAGTTTTGTACCAAGAGGTATTATATTTAAGAGGTTTCACTGTATATGTAAATGTTTCTAAAAGTAAAAAAAAAACACCTGATCAATGCCAATGTTAATTCTTACATACGGCTTAATGATACACCGTAACATCAAAGAAGAAATGAAGCAGTGGTTTGAAAAGTGCAGAAAGTGGGAGTTGCAAAGAGACAGCAGGAGGGTAGCGGTGGAAGGAAGGCCTACCTGCAGAAGGTCGACGACTGCAACGGCGACGTCCGTGTTCTCGTGGGCCAGCAGCTCCAGCATGGAGGGCACGGCGGCCAGCTCGACCATGATGGGGTACAGGTCAGGCACCGTCGCCACCGCGTGCAGCTCCTGCACCACCTCGTGCAGCTCCACCTCCGACTCCATGAACCTGCCGTGCAGCACACCGTCCATTAACGCTCGCACTCACTGACACACCCTGTTCCATTGTTTAATGACTTATTTTGAAACTCCAACTAACTATTCCTCTCTGGCAGTACACATAATCACGTAAAACAAACCTAAATTCTCAACTTTTGTCATGTAATTTCGATGTACCAAAATTAGTGCATCATTTTAAAATTATTAATAAATTATGGCCATTTCACAATTACCAGATAATGCATGAATAAAATTTGGTGACTACATTTGAAAGCATTTGTTAAATGTAAACGTGTTGCCATAATAAGAAATATGTAGTTATTCCATTGAAAAGAAAGTTATGGTATATAAATAGAAAACTAAACATGGGAGACGAGGCTGAGCCTTAACCAAACAACATGATACTCTGAAAAAACTACATATTTTTACATGTATCAATGTGGGTTTTGCTATTTCTAAATACATATTCTTCACTCTGTAATTAACATCCGACAAGCATCAATGATATACGTATGCCAACAAGCCATTAATAGATTTGGTAGACAAACAAAAGTAACAAAAAATATATATATAAAATAAATCCATTTCCACAACTCTATGGCTCCTCCTATATGTCTCTGGGCTCTTGCAGCACTAGTTATGTGCCAGAAACAGGGAAAAAGGAAAACATATGCCATTCATATTTATACTTTGCATGTTTTGCATTACTAGTCACAATTAATGAACAGATTACAAACTTTAACCTGGCTACTTTTAAAGCTTGTAACACAAAGTCAAAACTGTGCAGATGTGCAGAAGGTATTTTCACTACGGAAAGTATCACACGATAACATTTACTATAATAGTCAACTATCGTGCTGAAATTTCGAAATGCGTATTGCTGATACTTTAGGTGGAATTATGTGTGTGTGGCGTGTGAGACAACCGTGTGTGTGGCACGTGGGACGATGGTGTGTGTGGCATGTGGGGCAATCAGGCACAGAAAAAACCAGATAGCCATAAATTCAAAACTGGTCACAATGTACAAATTCAATTTTTATGTTTGGAGGGATAAATGCACAGGGCAAATAACACACATGATGGTGATCTTTCTGTAGATATTTTCGTAACTTTGAGGGTTTTCGACAGCATTAAAACATACTTCCTTCCCTTCTTATAGTCTTGGTACACCAAGAAAAAAGTTTCCGAATAACTTCTACCAATAAGAATAATCCTTTGCTTAGTTAAAAGATTCACAGCGCTACCTTTTCCCTCCGGCCTATGAGTGAATGATTACGGTAGGTAGAAAAGGTGGAAAAGGAATGATAATGTCAGCCACTTGATGCTGATAGTAAAAGAAAAATAAGATAACAGTTACAGGAGTGGAGTGAGAGGGTAGCTTCCAGGCTGGTCTGTCAGCATGCCGCCGGTGAGCGGACAGGCAGTTCACATTATAAGATTTTGTTTGTTAATAGTTCTTTTTTTATATACACACACACATTTTTAAAATTGTGATTATGAGAAAAATTACGGCAAGTGTACCATACCTAAGCATATTTCTGCCGAAGGTGTGACTTGCCATGAGATAAAGAGGCTTTTCATGTTTAAATACATCAAATGGTTGTACGTATTTGTGTCGTGCTAAGACTGTACCTGTTCAGCTTGACGTTATCTGTCGCCCGCTACAGCAGCGCCACCCCCCAAGCGCCAAGAGAGAGGAAGCGACGCATCATGAATCGTCAGAGCTTATCGCTGCCGAACATCACAAACAACAATTGAGCATCAACGCATGCAGCACAGTTGTTATTATTATAATGCTACTTTAACGGTTTAGCAACGTAAAATTGTTCATTCACAAGACACAAAAAAAGATTGTAAGGTGCAAATATTTGTTTGCTTAACCTAAAAACACAGTGACTCGCTGTGAAAAAACTTGACTTGAATGATGAGTCATCTTTGTTAGTTTGACTCCACTAGAGTTTTCAAGATTCGACCCGTCACTAGTCACTTTATTGGTCTTATTAATGGTTTCATTTATACCCTGAGTGCCAAAGAAGTGGTTTTCAGCTTGCGATATCTATGGTTAGGGATGCAAGTATTCTGCGATCGCTGAATTTTCGGCAGAAATGTAGGAGTCCCGCATAATCCCATAATCATCACAGAATCAATATTTATGCCTATCAGTTGTTTGTTCATAAGCATAACAAAAGAAACAAACTAATTCCTCCCAACAAACATTTAAAACTATGTAAATAAAACGGTTAATTTTCTACGAACTTCGTTAAAATATTTATATTAAAAAATGGTGCACTTACTTAGCATGCATTTTAAAAGATCTGTACTTTTTGCAGATACCATAAATAATTTTCACTCAAATACTGTGTTAAAACATGCTGTTCGTCCATCATCAATAAAAATAAATCCATTGACTTTGAAAAACTACGTTTTCTTTTTAATATTTTAATTAACATTCAGGCTCCGTGAAAACGTGTGTGCACCAGTGGGCAGCCAAAACACAAGTCAAGCTGATTAGCAAATTTGTAGTGTTTCGGAATTATCTGCTTCTTAAGAAAGTTTCATGCCACAGAATATACATACTGCTTCATTAGTGTCACTCGCTAAAACAGAAATACAGTTCCGCACAGTGTTTTATTCCACATTGTAACCTAGCCTGTACGTAAATACATAGTGGACCTGAAATATAATACAATTACACTTCTGCCATGATGAATGGCGAGAAAAGTAGTTAAGTTAACCAACGTCTGCAAGCCAAATATCTATTGCTCCCTGAAACCTGCTATTGTGTTTACATATTTAAATGAAAACTTCCTGCTCTTTTTTCACATGATGCACGGTGTAAATAGTAATAATAAGAAAGTGCACTTGAGAGTCCTGTGCTAATTAAAGGATATAATACACTTTCGTTAATTTGACATTCTTATTCACTCATCGGTAGATCAATAACACAAATGTGCGGCGATGAAAATCGAAACATTTTGATTACTCCATTTTTACCAATATTGTTACAATCAAAATACTCAAATCACAACTTTAGACTAATAATGCATCTTTTAAGTAAGGTTATTGTTTGGCTTATCAGGTTATTTTGACTGAACTGAGTAATAAGGTGAGATGACGCTTGAGACACTTGCTTTTCTTGCATAGACGACTCTCATTGCACCGAAAACTCATGTACCGATAAACCGTATCCAAAGTTAATTTTCAGTGGTCCCTGCAAAACTACTATATAAATAATAATAATAATAATAATAATAAAGCTAACCGCTTGTATCGTTTATCGGATGTTGCGTTGATGGAAGTATATTTCGGGTCCCATCACCTAAGATTTACCACGACGACCGTTTTTAAGCTGGTTGTTTATGGAAACTTCTAGTAACTGGATGTGAAATAAGTCACGTAGGCCACCGTTTATCACTGCTCTGCAGCACTTGGTCTGTCTTCTCAGCACGTCTCTGCAGCGTTGTGCGCCATGCGAGTCTGGCTTGCTACCTCCTCTTACATGCCTAAAGAGAGGGGAAGTGGTTATCTAGCAACCAGCGTGGCGACCTAGTGTCTTTTCTCTCTCTCTCCATCTATCTATCTATATCTATATTTCTCTATCTATCTCTATATCTTTACCTATCTCTCTATATATATCTTTATCACTATATCTCTATCTATCTCTAAACCTCTATCTACATATATCTATATCTCTATCTATCTCTAGACCTCTATCTATCTCTAGACCTCTATCCATATCTATATATCTATCTAAATATCTATATATCTCTATATATCACTATACATTATATCTATATATATATCTATCTATCTCTCTCTCTCTCTCTATATATATATATATCTAAATATATATCTCTATCTCTATATATCTATCTCTCTATATCTATATATCTATTGCTCTCTATCTCTCTCTATATATATCTCTATATATATATATCCATCTCTATATATCTATCCATCTCTATATATCTATCCATATCTATATATCTATCCATCTCTATATCAATCCATCTCTATATCAACCCATATCTATATCAATCCATCTCTGTATATATCTCTCTACATCTCTATATATACAGGTGATGGACAAAATAATGTGAACACCATGCAATATAGTACATTTTGTTGCATGTTGGCAACACTGCTTCCGTGTAAATAATGTGACGCGTATGTATTGCACAGTTTACGTGCCAAGTCTTAAAGGTTATATTTCAGTGTATTATACGCTTTGTTCCGCGACGGTTAAAACAAGCGATCGGTGAAATGTGTCATCTCTCAGAGTTCGAAAGAGAGCAAATCGTTGGTGCTCGGTTAGCAGGAGGGTCTGTGACGAAAACAGCTGAATTGTTTAACGTTTCACGAGCGACAGTATCCACGGTAATGACAGCTTGCACAAAACATGGTAAAACATAATCTGCGAAGAGGAATAGTGGGCGAAACCTAATGTTAACTGACAGAGACTGACGAACATTAAAAAGAATTGTGGCCAGACAACATAAAACTACCGCGGCAAAAGTGACAGCAGAACTCAACACTTACTTGAGTAATACTGTTTCGACAACAACAGTACGGTGGGAGCTCCACAAAGCTAGCATTCGCGGAAGGACTGCAATTGCGAAACTGTTTATAACGGAAGCCAACGCTAAGCTGCGAAAGAACTGGTGCCACGATCATAAAACCTGGACACTTGATGATTGGAATAATGTGGTATGGTTCGATGAATCATATTTTACATTGTTTCCTACAAACGGCCGGGTTTATGTATGGAGAACCCCAAAAGAAGCCTACGATCCGGAATGCCTGCTTCCTACAGTCAAGCATGGGGGAGGTTACGTTATGATTTGGGCAGCTATATCGCGGTATTCAGCTGGTCCTCTCATTCACATCACTGGCCGGTACTGCGAATGAATATCTCGACATCCTCAATGAGGAAGTTCACACACGCACGCACGCACGCGCGCACACACACACACACACGCGCGCGCACACGCACACACGCACACACACACACACACCTGTCTTTCTCTACCTCTCTCTATATATATCTATATCTCTCTCTCTATCAACCTATCACTCTCTATCTATATCAACCTATCTCCATCTATCTATCTATCTATTTATATATCTATCTCTCTCTATCTCTCTCAGCCGTGCACCTTCCTTACTCCCCTTACATGCCTTTGAGGAGAAGCTGTTGTCTAGCAAAAGAAAAAGCACGTCCTCTCTTTATTTCGGCTGCGTATGCTTGCTTCCACACGCTGGCAGCAGAGCAAATACCCCCAGGAACAATTAGTCTGATTCATGCCTGCATCTTTTGTGTTTAATCGTTTAGTCAAAGTATTAAAAAACAGTATAATAAAAATATAAAAACATTAAGTATAAATCTTAGTAATCTAAATTGCAGTCTGTCTGCCTTTATTACATTATTTTCTTTCTTTTCCAGCTCATTAATCAACCCCAATGTATCCTCTCTTTCTGAAAGAAAATAATTAATTTCGACATCGCCACAACTTCAGCCAACAAAGGAACAACCCTATGTGACTTTCCCATACTCTCGTGATAGCCTTCATTTTAGCTCCTGCACCATTCCTTAAAAGTACACTTACCTTACCAATACATTGGCAAACTGAACATATGTAGTCCAAGTTGCTATAACTGCCACTTAAAGCCTAACGTATAATCTCCAATCCAACCAGTGTAATACCAGCTAATAGCAACATCATGTGCCTGGGGAAATCAGTTGCAGCATATGTATTCTCACCGAAAAATATTTCAATTTACTCCAGATACAACACAAGAATATGGGGAGAGCAGGGCTTTGTAAAAACCAGTGGGGAGTGTGGTTCCTGGAAAATAGCATTACAGTTCATATTTAAATGTATGCACAACATATCTTCTAGGCACATGTAAAATGTAAAGTAATGTGTGGAATTGATTTGTAGTTGTTACCTAATTAAAATTTTTGTAATCACTTTGAGTTAACATTGTTTTCTTGTGCTTGTTTCGTCTTTTTAACTTGTTGCAATAAACTTGCCATTTTAATTTTTCCAGTTGTGATCATTTATAAGGAAATATTGTATTTTACAAACGTATACTGTTAATGAGGCAACCAGTCATCTGATAACAGCGACAATATTCATCAGTAGTTAATGGCTTCGTGTTGTCTGCCTCGTTGAGTTGTGAAACAAGCTCATAAAAGTTCGGTTCCAAGACTACAACTCTCTTTGCATTTATTAGGTATTGTGCACCCTGCAATAATGATTGTTGCTTATTTTCTGTGCAGGTGTTACAAAATACCAACATTTTACATTATTAAAATGATTGATTGTGTGGAAGGGCTACTAGAGAGGTTTTTCATTATTGAAGCTGTGTTGACTGCACCCATGACTTCTTGCTGAAGTGGTACTGATTTTGCAACTTTATTTCACTGGTACCATGACATTTTAACCTAGTTATGGTCTAATGCTGCAATTTATATTTTATTCAGTGCAGGTCTGTTAAATATGGTGTGTCCTTCAGTAGGTGCAGTTTTTCAATTCCCCCTCGCTCTACAATTGGTACACGACATAATTTGTACAAATTTATGCTTTTTGAAATTTGAGGTAATGCCTGTGATTCCACCGGGTGATGGGCTTCCTAAATTACGTGCATTAGTATTACATTTGTTGTAGATAAGCTGGAATTGTTTGTTCTTGCAGCTTCAGTATCGTTATGTTGCCTGAAATGGGGATGTACTTAAAATTAATGATAAGTAATTAATGATCCTTTTAACATCTGCTTCACAACTCATATTTGTAAACCGGTAGACTTTGGATTCACAATTGATTACTGTACCAGTGGCAGTCGAGTGATGCGGTACTGATTAATTTTAATATTAAAAGTGTTCAGGTACTACATTTACGCTCGTTTTGAAAATGTAAATTTGCNGGTACTGATTAATTTTAATATTAAAAGTGTTCAGGTACTACATTTACGCCCGTTTTGAAAATGTAAATTTACCGGTACAGCTGATGAGAGTGGTTTGAAGCTGTGCTTATCTTATGTTGAGGTCAGAGGGCTGCCTGGATTTAGTTATAGATGCATGTGGCTAATTCCCAGGATCTGAGTTCTTACCTGTAGCAGGAGCCAAAAGACAGAGATGTGTTGTCTTATTACTTTCTGCCGGAGGAAACTGGCTAAGCCAGCAAAATGTTGCGATTGCACAACCATGTGAAAAATGTGTGGTCCTTCTTTGCGTGTGTACCTTTTGACAAGTACTAGACTGTTAGTGATTAACTTCCTGTCCTTTTATATAAATGTATTTAAAAATGTAAATTTCTTATAATTAATGCGAGCTGCATTTTCAGCAATGGTTAACGACAAGTCCGCATGGTCAATCTGGACGTTAGCATCTCGAAAGCCTTATCAGCATAGCCATTGGGTTTACTCAGGGTACTCATAATTTTGCACTCCACAACTGCTCCATCTCATCTTACTTCACCCTTGCGTGCACTGAGAATGATAGCTGCCATTCACCACCGAAAATCCATTATTTAACATTTTCTAACTAATTTCTCTTGGAAAATTACAAGAGTATTGCATCCAGAGTTAAAACTGTTTTCAGTTTCATTGGTCATCTTTTGTTTGCTTTTCGTCTAAGAGGTGTTGATTTTGGATGGCTAGTAGATGTAGATTGGGCAGTAAAGTTGTTTACTGGCATTTTAACGTGCAGTAATTTCAATAAAAGCATAAAAAAATAATGGATAAATAACATACTGTTATCACAGAAGCACAAATATACCACATCACTTAAAAAACACAAGTACACACTCATTACAAGTAGGCAAGTCTGTTCAACCTTGGAGGTATTGTGACAAACGAGACCTATGTACAAAGTAGGCATCTAATTTTTCCAGACATGAATGAGCTAGTGTTTTTTATGACTAAATATTCTCTTCATATTTTGACAGTGTTAAATTAGCCAAGGCCTGTATTATTTTTAAATATTTTAGTAAAATTTTAAATAAATTTAATATATAATTAAATATCAAGTAGTTATTCCATGCTGGAAAAGTTAAAGTAATGAAATTAACATGATGCAATATTTTACTGTATTGTTAGATCCGGTTAAAGTTATTTTATGTCAATTAAATCACATTTCACTTGGGTTAGTGATGGTTTGACGAGAATATGTTTCACTATATCATCTGTTATATTTCCCCATTTTCAAACTGTGTCTATGGGGTGCCTACATGTACACTTAAAATGGAGTATATCGTATAATTTACATTCCTTTCTACCAAGAAGTTAATTGCTGGTGACAGAACCAGAAGGCTCACAGTTGCATATTCAACAGAATGTTTGCCACTTGCAGTGATTCTGAAGGATACTTGTGGTATTTTCCTGTTGTGCTTCAAATGAAAAGTAAGTACAGGTGAGTGAAGATTCATTACATATCAATTTCACTGTGTGAGCATGCTGGAAGTTGCAAAATACTGTAAAACTTTGTGTATTACTAATATCCAATTTTACCCTATAAGAAGCTTTCCTGTTTAGTAAGCAAAAATTAGTTGTATTTTTTTTTAAACTTCCGAAGAGGGCTTTACTATGTATGATCTTTGGGTTATAGCAGTAAGCAAGTTCCCCCCACCCTGTGAAAAATGATTTTTATAAAGTTCATATTACTCAGAGAATGGGCAATATTGAAAATATGCTGAAAGAGTGATATTTAAAGACCTTGATGCTTAAAGTGCTTTAGCCTGCATGCACATTTTTTTTTGTAGTTGAAAAATTTATAATTAGTGATTTATATTTTTGACATATAACATAACTTAACTAATTAATAATTTTAATACATTTTTTTGTAGTTACTAAATTTTTAATTATTTATATTTTTGCCTTTAAACATAACAATTTACTGATTAATGATTTATGTACACATTACTATTACTACAATCGCAGCTACGTATTTATGAGTAGCAAGTTTGCCTAATACGTCCCACGAACAGTACATTGACAAGGGGATCAGCTGATAATGACAGCATGAAAATAAACAACATCCTTGCCATGTGGCAGATCAGCTGATGGCGGAAGGATACGTAGTCAGATGTAAACAGTGGTGCTACTTTCACAGAGCTGTCAAAAAGTGGCCTTCTTACACAGTATGGACTATATTGAGGGGAAAAATGGGATGCCACTCCACTACTATTCCTTGCTTTTGTGTATGCCAGGGAAGGAAATGTCTTTGACATTTTTGAGATGTATCTATGCGACATATTTGTTCACAAAAATGAAAGCATTTCAGTGTGGTAATGCACAGATTGTGTGCTTCTATGAATAAAAAAAATCAGAATCAGAATAAATTTGGTATTATTCAAATTTTAAAACATTAATTCAGTGAAAATCTGCTAGTTCTGATCTCTTGCTGATGCATCGGACATATCCCTAATTTCAATAGACATCACAAGTCTTCTGAATACATAAATTGATATCATGAAAGGGCATGTACGAAACCCCTTTGTTGTCAAAATATGCATAAACACTGTGCCCAAGCACTGCGTAACCAGTGGCAAATACCAACAGGAAGTTTACGGGAAAATCAGAGGTTGTCGTTTTGAATTATTGATTACTAGCTGTGCCCGCGGCTCTGCTCGCATGGACTACAGGTTTATTGTTTAGGGTTTTTTTTAAACATATTTTACAGATTTTACTGAATGGCAAAATTCTACGTTAATGTGTGCATCGAAAACAACAGGATTATATGGCACGACACACTGGTCGTCTATTTTAATAACACCTGTGTGTTATTAATATAACACATAGGTTATATTAATTATAGATATATATGCTACCGCAAAGTTTTTTTAGGTCTTATTATTGTACACAATTCTTTACTGCATGATATTGTTCCATCTTTAACGGTTTAGACAGCATATTGCTAGAGAGCGCGCTGGCGGTAAACTTTTTTTCGACTTGATTCACTATTATTGTCACTGCTTATTCCTTGTTACTTTACGCAACAAAATATATACTAAAACCTGGCCAGAGAGCATAGCTATGAATTAAAAAAAAAAAAACACGTAAATCGAATACGTGGTTCTCGAATGATAAGCGCACTAACAGACAGACAGACAGAGCGATGTTGAATTTTATAATATGTATAGATTGAAGGTGAAAAGAACCAAATCTTAACAACCGTATTTGTTAGCTGCTGTCTCAAATATGACATGTTTTAAATGAAATATTATTACGTAATCACTTCAAAAATGCAGATATCAAACAAGACATGCTGAAAATTGTGAGGATCGTCAACAAAAATGTTACCAAATTGAAGTCCAAAAAGTGAGTATCATAAGTGGTCAATAACAACACAAGCAAAGGAAGTAATGTAATGACAAGCAAGCACATGACCTAACAGTAGTCGCATCGCAAGTTGAAGGGAAGAGGTTGGCAGTCAATGGGTATTGGCTAACACTGAGAGCCTATGGGGTTGGTATCTATTTTCAGATATATACTGCCTACCATTACCAAGAAAAACATGTACAGCAAACAAAAAAAGTCCAACAAACTTATTTTTTCACACTATTTCCTTCAAATTTTTAAAAAAATTTTTAACAAATTTTTTTAGTTCTTCTAAAACAATTGGGTTGGAACAGTCAGGTTCTAACACAAATACCAGTAACAACATTTGGCAGTTATTACAGTAGAGTCTCTTATCTACTGTTTTTCAGGGAACTGACAAAAAATTTAATGCATGTGGGCATACATAAACGTAAAAATGACTTTTAGATTGTAAACACACTACCTCAAGATTAGTATTGACCACACCAGTGCGATTAAGTTAGCCGTAAATAAAGAGTAATTAAATGAGAACAATAGAAAAAGGAATATTTGAAACCATAAACAATAACATAATTACTAAAAATATATAACAAAAATTTTAATTTAATTGGTTGTAATTGTAAAAATACAGTGTAACTGCACCATAGTGACAACTGATAATGTCAAGATAAATTATTATTATTATTATTATTATAGCAAATACTAGAGACTCAATCCACACAGTGGCTAGTCAACCAGCCCAGCCAATTTACTCCATCCACCGCGCTGAACTGTCGCCGGAAGGAGTGATAAGACTGGTTCTGGAGGTCTGACCACCTTTGGACCACCCCCACGTCGTTGTCGGACATTAGGGGTGAACCCACCGCTCTAACCACCACGCTGAACTTTCGCTTCAGCCGGTTGGAGTAATCAGGTACGACTCTGGTTGGCTCGGTCTCGGCTTGGCTACACACCTAGCTAGAGATCATCACCTGCTCTTCCTTCGTGGGGCCGACTTTAGTATCTACATTTATGCCATACACCCAGAGGTTTGGTGTAAAGTGGCAAGTTAGGAAGGCAACTACTACCTCAGAATTCAAAGGGAGCTGTAACTCAGCCCCAACTGCACTTTGCAGCATAACCCCCGGGAATGAGCTCAAGCCGCCCGACAGTTAGAGGCCTCACCGCCCAACTCCCTCCCCCTTTAAGACAAACGGCCAGCCGCAACTATGTATAGCGTACCCTTGGTTCTGGAGCATCAGGACCAGCAACACTCCGCGGGCACCCTTCAGTACCGCAAGCCGCAGCACGAGTTCCGGCCGACCTCAGCAGCAACAACGGCCGAGTCAGGAGCGTCCCCGGGCCACGCCCATTACAGGTAAACCAGTGGCTGTGTGCCAACCAGTAATACGAAGGACAGCCGAGCCTACAGCCGACTTTGTGAAATACCATTAAACCAGGCGCCCTAGCCTATGCACCGGCCGAGGTCCACTTAGCAGCCAGTAAAGTCAGTCAAGCATACCGCGCGTGTCTCTGACCGACACACGAAACCTTGCCTGACTGTGACGTCGCCGTCAGTCACCCGATGTCACACACTTTATGGGCATTATGTATTTTCTGAATGCTATGACTTCCACCATGGAAACTGACACATCAATGGTAAAATACAATGCTGCACATTTGACAGCATCATGGTCCACACGTGACTGTTGTCCGCATGAAGATTATTTTCATTACGATAAATGATAATTATTGGTAACTGAGCAAAACCATTTTTTATTAGCCACTCCTGAGTTGTAAACGCACAACCGAAAACTGAAAATAAACATTACACAACTGTTTGAAAAATTTGAATTATATGGCCTCTAATCTGATATGCACTGTGTAGTTGCAGGCACTTTGTTTCCTAGAGCAGCAGCCTTTATCTTTATTTGTGCATGTTTGAAAAATAAACACTGTAGTAGCAGATGAACCAACTCATAAGCAAACATTCACTTGCTCTTCACACGGCCATATATCCGTCTCTCTCACTTGCGCACCCTTCCTTGCTGTCTGGTACTTCCCCTCTGCTAAATTCCCAAACATGAGTGTGAGTGTGTGTATGAGTGAATGTGTGTGTGAGAGTGAGTGTGAGTGAAAGTGGGCGTGAGAGTGAGTGAGTGAGTGTGAGTGGGTGTGAGAGTGAGTGAGTGTGAGTGAGTGAGTGGGAGTGAGTGAGAGTGAGTGAGTGGGAGTGAGTGTGAGTGAGTGTGAGTGAGTGAGTGTGAGTGAGTGAGTGGGAGTGAGTGAGTGAGTGTGAGTGAGTGAGTGGGAGTGAGTGAGAGTGAGTGAGAGTGNGCCTCTAATCTGATATGCACTGTGTAGTTGCAGGCACTTTGTTTCCTAGAGCAGCAGCCTTTATCTTTATTTGTGCATGTTTGAAAAATAAACACTGTAGTAGCAGATGAACCAACTCATAAGCAAACATTCACTTGCTCTTCACACGGCCATATATCCGTCTCTCTCACTTGCGCACCCTTCCTTGCTGTCTGGTACTTCCCCTCTGCTAAATTCCCAAACATGAGTGTGAGTGTGTGTATGAGTGAATGTGTGTGTGAGAGTGAGTGTGAGTGAAAGTGGGCGTGAGAGTGAGTGAGTGAGTGTGAGTGGGTGTGAGAGTGAGTGAGTGTGAGTGAGTGGGAGTGAGTGTGAGTGAGTGAGTGGGAGTGAGTGAGAGTGAGTGAGTGAGTGGGAGTGAGTGAGTGTGAGTGAGTGAGTGAGTGAGTGAGTGAGTGAGTGAGTGAGTGTGTGTGTGTGTGCATGCGTGCATGCACATGCATGCATGTGGGGAAAATTTAGTTTAGTTTTACCATAGGAGTGTAGACCTGCTTATTCGACAACCTCGTCTGGGCTAATGAGGCGACATGTTTTCGTTTATAAAAATGTTGTTTATGTTTGTCATCCCTGTATCGGTTAATAACAGCAGGTAATTATTAACATCCAAAAATGATGTTGAAACATTTGCAAACTTAACAGGTTTAATTTCTTAACAACACATTAAATACTATAAAGCCCATTTGTAAAATTTGTTAGTAAATTCAATGTTTTGTTTACACATTAAAAAAAAATATTTATGACTTCATAACAGCATAATCAATTATTAAACATTGATAACATTTGAAAATATTAATATTTCCTCAGTTCCTTCATGGTCAAATCATCATAAAAATTTAATTTTCAGTGATGAGAAGTGGGAACTAACCATTTTTACAATTCAAACAGTATTCAAAGATTGATACTAGCAATATTTTTTAGCCTCAATTATATATGCATTTTGCCTGGGACCCCAGAGTGTATATGATAATTATGGTAAATTGATACATGCAAGTCTGATAGACAGACAACCCAATGTACAGAGTAGCTACTATTAATTAAAGTAAGTTTTTTTCTACAATAGCCAATCTTGTATCCAAAGAATGTGCCTGCCATGTAGCAAACATCAAATTACATTGTGATCATATGAACAGAGTTTTGATATAAAGTTGAAAACGTTAATAATGTACTTACTTCTCAGGATTATCTGGAAACTTTATCCTCATTTCTTGGTTCTTCAGTGCCCTTTTTTCAAAGAGAAGAATCATTCTCTTTAATGCAGATTCATCCAACACTTCAGCCTAAATTCAAATTGACAAAGAGCTATCATTCTAAATTCAGAGATTACAAATACTTTATAAGTATAATAATAACAAGGCTGCAGCAAAGAGCATCAAAATTCAGTAACTTTTACACCATAAAAAAAAAAACATTAAAATTTTTATATGACCACTAATTATTTAACACATTTTACAATAAATTATACTTTCCACATGACATTGTGTTACTGAAATAAAGTATACGTGAAAAATACTTTTCAAAAGCATGTGACAATCACAAATTAGAAGATAAAAAAAAACTTTAAATTATTAATAAAATATATAAACTTGAACAATTCTAAAAGAAGAATTGAAATGAATCATGACACATTCATGAAACTTACTATCATATATATTACCAAGGTTTAAAACTAAAGTATCGTATATTGAAATTTTGATTGGCATATTTTTTCATAGCCACAGAGATAAATTTGTTGAACTAATGTGTCATTTTAAGCTGTCTGCCTCTCGTACAAATCACTCTCTCTCGCTAAGCAAAAATAAATGCACCTTTGACACTTTTACCAACATAGCAGATTGGTTGGACAGGCAGAAACACTTAAAATGTAACAATTGCACTAATTATATTGATCACTAACTCATTCAAACTGATATACTTTGAGGTTTGTGCTGTGATAAGTGTGTTGCTATATGTGTGTCGTCTTAAGGAATTCACCTGTCCAATACAGTTAATTCTGGACTTATAATTACGAATTTAGAACATGGAGCTATGAATTTAGAACATGGAATTATGAATTTAGAATTATGGATTTAGAATTATAAAGCAACAGAGACTATACATAAATAAGCTCAACATAATGATATTTGTGTATACAATACAGTCTTAAAAATTATCTGCCAAATAATGGCATTGAAAACATGTGCCCATAACATCAAATGCATTATAATTATTATCCATATAACTATACATGGTGATGACATGTTCTGACAAAGACCAATATTGTGGTGGCTCAGATTTTAGCATTGGTATCAAACGTACAGTTTTAGAAATTAAANATGTTCTGACAAAGACCAATATTGTGGTGGCTCAGATTTTAGCATTGGTATCAAACGTACAGTTTTAGAAATTAAAGTTCTCTGCATGCCCAGTGGGACCGGGAAGTGGGTCACAAACTAGGAAGGTGCTTGCAGGGCAAACTGCCAACAGGCGCCCCAATTACACATGGAAATCAGGCTCTGCGTTGCGATAACTGGCCAGTTTTTGCTGTGTTATACAGTCTCCTGTNGCCCCAATTACACATGGAAATCAGGCTCTGCGTTGCGATAACTGGCCAGTTTTTGCTGTGTTATACAGTCTCCTGTTTGCAGAAATGTTTTGCTTTCCAGCTACAGCCGTGCCGGGAGTTGATAGACACACATTCCACTGAGCCTGCCAGTGTGTGCCCGCAGTATTGAGATACCCATGTTTCTGGGTCACTCGGGGAGTTCCATCTTCACTGCCTACGNAGTGGGTCTCTTTTCACAAACTAGGAAGGTGCTTGCAGGGCAAACTGCCAACAGGTGCCCCAATTACACATGGAAATCAGGCTCTGCGTTGCGATAACTGGCCAGTTTTTGCTGTGTTATACAGTCTCCTGTTTGCAGAAATGTTTTGCTTTCCAGCTACAGCCGTGCCGGGAGTTGATAGACACACATTCCACTGAGCCTGCCAGTGTGTGCCCGCAGTATTGAGATACCCATGTTTCTGGGTCACTCGGGGAGTTCCATCTTCACTGCCTACGAGGAGACACAGAGGACCCCCTCGGGGTGAGGGCTAACCACATCCAGGCTGGGGCATCCAACCTGCCAGGAAGCATAAAGTCTATTAAGGAAGCAATTTGACGTTGGTTAATTCCAACTGGAGTCAAGCCCTGCTTATGGTAAATTCATGGTATAAGAGTAGAGAGAATAGCTGGTGAATGTGGATCATTAGTTTGGGTAGAAGTTAAAGTTTAGGACATCATTTCAAGCTTTGGTCAAGTCTATTCAGTCACAGAATGTTAGGATTTAATCTGAACTTACCCTGGACACCACTCACAATTTAATTCCATCTTAACATAAAGATAAATCTGTTTTGTTTTTATTTACCAATACTTTGTGACAGTAAGGGTTATTTGTCCATTAGCATGTTATTTGTTCATGGCTCTCATGCTTACTTGGTAATTATACCATTTTCATTTTATTTTTATGCCTTTACCCCTGTGATTTTAAGACTATTATTGAAAATTTGTGTTGGTGCTGTAAATGTTTTTTTAAAATTATATTGAGGTCCTATTTTCATAAAGTGTTGAAAAATGTTGCGTTGTCCAGTTAAGTTAAATTACAGCAACCCCCAGTTCATTATGTGTTGTAAGAGAGGTGTGAAATTAGTCTAAATCATGTCATTGATAGTGATTACCAATGCTCCATTTTAACCAGAGTAAGTCATGTATGATGTTAAACCTTTAAGTATTGGGAAGATCCCTCCCCTGTCAACTCTAGTGAAATGGAATTGCATAGCCAAGTGAGTACTTTATTGGTATAAGTGAAGACGGTTGCATAGTTGCAGGCAACCTGTTACGACTCCTGTACATCACCTACCGGTACGTCAGAGTGGCTAGCGGTATCCTTATAGCAAATTCCCTCACATTTCCAGGTATCCCGTTACATTTCCCTGACCAACTTAGGTGACAAATATTACAATTATTATTATGTTTTCCCTAAAATAAATTACAAATTTTTTGTAACAATAACATAGCCTTCACTTATGAATGCTTTCCTATGCAAAAAAAAAGTATGTGGGTACAAAGATTGCAAATGGAGTGGAGTGGGGGGTGTGTGTGTGTGTGTGCGCGTGGGCACACGCATGTGCATATGTGTGTGTATCTACTAGTACTGCCCTGTGAGTATTTGTGTATTCTGTCTCCTTTTTATAAAATATTCTAAAAAAAAGAAGAGTTAAAGGGAAAAGCTCTACTCTTCTGTACATCTGATTTTCACAAAGTAATGTCGAACAAATTGGTTGCAGTGTAATGGCTGGCCTGAGTATTTTGAGTTTCTGCTGGTATGTAATACTATTACTGGTTGCTTGTGCAGAAATGTTTTTTGTAAAAGGTAATGGTACATATCACAGAACTCTGTGGAAATAGAAAGGCTTCCTCCAAACACAGTCAGCAGCAAAGTAACACTGTTTGAGAGTCTACTATCAGATGTGCGTTTGGAAAGTGTTGTTACGATACGGACCCTACAGGGTGGAGATTGNCACTGTTTGAGAGTCTACTATCAGATGTGCGTTTGGAAAGTGTTGTTACGATACGGACCCTACAGGGTGGAGATTGCAACTCCAGGACAAAAAGTATATTCCCAAACTCGTGCAATTACCAGCAGCACCATCAATATTACTTGGGTAATGCACTGTATGTGTAATACAGAGGTGTGGATGCCGCTACAGTGGACTATCACGTTCATCTGCGTGTGGTCACTGCCAAGTTTCCAATTGCGATAACGATGCAGATCATTATGAAGACAATTCAGTAGACAACCAATTTGAATAAAAATTGTAATTTGGTATTTTTATTGTTTTTAAAGATGTTTATTTTCCATTTCAACCTCATTCAAATTACAACACCAGGTCAGTTATTTTATTATTTCGTACAGCTAAAAATATCACCAATTCATTGATTTTTCAAATCATTGGGATATGAATATAACGTGCTATGGATTTCAAGAGGTTAAATGTATTTCCAAAACATGGCAAAACAAAAGTCTCCTTCAATCAGAGTCGGGTAAATTTGTTATTAGTAACGGAAACATAAGTCACATCTCAGGCCATTTGGCTCTAGGATCAATTAAATTCACCAGTTAGACGAAAAACATTGTGGAGAATAATACCTGTAAAGTAGGGTTTGACAGCACAAACTATTTCCAGGCTATTACTTATGAAACCTGAAAAAACTCCAAGGCTAAAAAAAATATTCACTGGTTTTCTAGAATTTCTCAGGCTCCATTAAGTCTAAAGTTACCCCCAAAAAATACGTAATTTTTTATGTATTTTAATTATAGGAATACAAAACCATTATCCGATTTTGAATACAGTCAACCAATTTCAAATGTAGGGGTAATTTATGTAAACAGACCATTTTGGTCACTCATAAGTAACCAAAAAGTGAACTTACCCTACTTGGATTAAAGGGGATTTTACAGGCGTGATCAGTACACGTTTATAGTGTGCAATTTGTCCAATGCTTGAGGTCGTTTTTACGTGATTTCCACTGGATTATTACTGCTGTGCCAACTCGCTCAGTCTGAAGAAGGCAGTGAGACCTACAGTGGTCCACGAGGCTGTCACTGGTAGTGGCAATGGCAAAGCTGCTCGCTGTGACTTCCCCAGAGGTGCTAAGAAAATACTGTTTGCAGTAGATGATGTAGGTGTACCAACCTGCTTTGCATGAGGTTGAGCCAATGGTGCAGTACTATTTTCATGATATGGCACTATGAGAAACAGCCAAGCAGGTGGGTGGTAGTAATAAGTTACACAGTCCCGTCTCCAAAGCAGAGTCAGACTGTACTGCTAATCATTTTACATTGAAGAGCCAAAAAAACTGGTATAGGCGTGCGTATGCAAATAACAGAGGTATGAAACCAATCAGAGTAACGCGATGCGGTCGGCAGCTAGATCACTTACTGCTGCTATAATGACAGGTTTTCAAGATTTTAGTGAGTTTGAACGTTGTGTTATAGTCGGCGCACGAGGGATGGGACGTAGCATCTCCGAGGTAGGGATAGCATTTGGATGTTCATGTATGACCATTTCACGAGGTGCAACCCTTTCTCAAATTGGTTCAGATTGGATTTGTGGACTGCCCTGCAGGATTCATGGTGTGAATTGCCTCCCGTATACCTTCAGACATTAGTCGAGTCCATGCCACGTCGTCTTACGGCACTTCTGCGTGCTCAGGGGGGCCCTACACGGTATTAGGCAGGTGTACTAGTTTTTTTGACTCTTCAGTGTATTAGAGCTTAACAACAAGTATCTCAGTAACACAAGTCATGCATAACAACGAGGTGACTGAGCGCATCAGATGGTCAAAGAAAGTCTGGCATGTTGGAAGCTCAAATCCACAACAGGAGGCATGGTGGCCAGGCACTATCAGAATGTGATCAGCCCTTTGGGGAAGTTAAAATATCACACTTAATTAGCCTCATGTTACAGGCTATATCATGCACATGTAACACGTATCACACCTGTGATGTTAACCAGACCACATGACAGCAATGCATACATCATTATCTTCAATTTTTTCAACCAGCTGCATTATTTTCTCCCTCTCTTCCTCTGTGATGGAGCTCTCTTCCATGCTGTCTTCGAGCACCAGTTTGGACGGCAGTTTGGGTCTTTCCGCAGGCACCTCTCTCTCCGGACCAGGCACTTTGGGTCGCTTCCTGACCCTCTGCTGCCTCTCGTACTCGCTGTTTGCATCGTCGTCATCCAGTTCATCATCCTGAGTTCTCTTTGGTGTGTTTGGTGGCTGTAACAAAGACCAATCTGCACTCACTTTCTGCACAGACTCACTAGCTAGTTGGAACTTAATTTCCCTTCAAAATTATTATATGTAAAAAAATTAAAGTTTATATTGCATTACCAGATAAAATGAAATTAAAAATTAAAAATTAGAAGGTATTGATAGTTGAACAAGAAAGAATAGAATGTACTGATAGATGGAGGGACTTAGTATGCACTCAGGAGGCAGAACGAGGTCTGGAAAAGCCTGACTTCTGCACAGACCTAGCCTGTGGCTTAAGGCCCTACACATAATACATGCATAGTTCTCTTCTCACTAGCGGTATCACACTGATTACTGAAAGAATTTTCAAAGTACTACTACAAATTGAGATTAATTTTAAAATTTACACTATGAATTTTAAGTTACTTCATTTATGTCTTCAGTGGCTCAAAAAGAATTACAATTCTGCAGGCGTTTGTTGTCTGTGTGTACGCACAGGTGTGTTTACAACACAAAATTCATAACAACAAACATTCTCTCTCACAAAACACACACAATCTTTCTCATAAACACTATATATATATATCTTATACACACACAAACACACTCTCTCACAGACATACGCACCACGTACAAACATGGGGACCATGGTGGCTGAGCGGTTAGCCTGCTCACCTCCCACCATGGCGAACCGGGTTCAATGCCCGACCGGGTCATTCCCGAACTTTTGCATGTCAGAATCGTGCCAGATGATGCCGCTGGTCTGCAGGTTTTCTCTGGGATCCCCCCCCCCGCCTAGCCCATTCATTCCAACGCTACTACATGCTCGCCTTGATCACCCTCATTGGCTCTCAAAATTTTGCTGTTAAGAGCTGCCGAAATCTCTTCACTCACTCGCATACAAATAAACAGCAACAAACGCCCATACTGCATACAAACACACATGCACAGCATACAAACACACACACAATGCACAAAAACACACACACACAGCATACAAATACACACACCGCATACAAACACCTACACCACATACAAACACCTCNATGCACAAAAACACACACACACAGCATACAAATACACACACCGCATACAAACACCTACACCACATACAAACACCTCCACTGCATACAAACACCTACACTGCATACAAACACCTACACTGCATACAAACACCTACACTGCATACAAACACCTACACTGCATACACACAAGCATACACAACACCTACACTGCATACAAACACCTACACTGCATACAAACACCTACTGCATACACAACACCTACACTGCATACACACAAGCATACACAACACCTACACTGCATACAAACACCTACACTGCATACAAACACCTACACTGCATACACACACCTACACTGCATACACACACCTACACTGCATACACACAAGCATACACAACACCTACACTGCATACACACAAGCATACACAACACATACAGACACACAGTGTGAAAGTTCCATTAACCAGAATTAAAATTGTTTAGGAAAATCTTGCAAATTTCTGTAACATCACATTTAACTATCGCTGAAATGAAAGTGATCAAATATTAAAAGCTTCCAAAATTGTTTCCATTGCCTGTACATTTACAAAAACTATTTAATTAAGGCTTATTGCAGAATATCACAACACAATACGATAACAGAAACATTTTTTAAATCATGTTTTGTAAATTACTGTGAAAAATGTAAGCCCTATTTCATAACTCAAGTGAACTACTAGTGCTAGTAAACTAATTTAAATTAAAAATAATTGTTACGGCTGGACTGTGTTCTTAAAATACCAAATTTTATACATATAAAATACCTCAAAGTGGAACATGTTTCACATCGAAGCATTTTTCCACACAAAATTTTTAAAAAATTACAATTTTGAAGTACTGTGCACATTTTACTATCTGACTGAGATTTTCACATTTATTGTAGTTTACGGCATTTACAACCTAAGTGAAGTAAAAATCAATTCTCGAGAAAAGTTTTTTCTTAGCCCACAAGGAATAGAGTCAGGTAGGAGGAAACTTCTCCATCCGGCCACGCACTGCTGTCCCTACAAGGGTGGGCTCACGGCATGGCTTACCCCACGAGTGCATTACTGCACAGCAAGAGGAAGGTACTGGGAAGTGCTACAAGTGTTGGCGGCTCGTCTCACCACCTACCTGCGCTTACGCAGCCGGCAGTAGCTGATATTAGTGATAGTCCGGCTGTGTACAGTTACAAAAACATTCTGCATCCGTCAGGAAACACGCAACTTGAGTTGTTACTTGCGCCTTTCTTACCGCTTTGCGATATCACAGGCATCACACGCTCGTTCTTAACAATTAAATGGGACAGGTGATGTCTCTTTAATATTATTGCAAGCTTATATTTACATATATAAAAGATACATAATAAATTAACCACTGTGATATCACCATGCACTCCTATGTAGAGACAGAGTATATTGTAAAGACCCAAAAACATAGTTCACAGTCCACATCAACTGATTTTTGCAGGAGTTATTTTCCAAGAATTGCCAAGAGGATGGCTATAACTTAATGCATCTCACTATTTGACTGCATTATAGAGTAAATAACGTGCACTGCTACAAGTTAGTCCATAAGTAATGCTTTGTTGAATTAGTGAGTGGATAAAAACAAAAATGTTTAACAATAAACATTGTTGTATTATATACTAAGGTATAATATGACTTTGCTAATCATTTATTATACATCAATATTTAGCTCTGTTTATGCATTGCATATGCATGGAACAAACACCTCATCATCTTTATTCATATATGCAAATACGTGAAGATAATGAATATTCGTTCATTATTAAAATAAATATATGCCACAAACCTTTCTAATCATTGTCACTGACCAAAACTGACAATACTTTTACAAACATTACAGGGAAGAAATGTGTTTGAAGGAACCTGACTAACCGACTAGGACTGCCAATAGCATTATCTTTCCTAGGGTTACCTGATTTTTTCTCAACAGAATCATATCACACATCAGCAAAGATAAGCAAGTTTATGTTAAGACAAGAATAACTCATTATGAACCCACCGACTGTTTGCACTCTTAATGTTCAAGTCATATTTTTCAAAACCGTAAAAAAAAAGTCACCGCGGTGATATGTAAATTCAATCCTTCATTAATAACATCTTCCTGCTTCCATTCCGCATATAACTCTAACAAAAAAATCGCCACCATTTAAGTTTTCAAAGTAAAGTTTAAAAACATAGGCATCTCAGGTGCGGAAATATTAATTTATTATGCAATGATGACATTAGAATACACTTTGTTCAATAACACCCAAGCATAAAGACATTTTATAATAACAATTACAATGTTTTTTTTTTTAGGATTTCTTGAAGAGTTCTGATATGATATACTGTGTTAAAATACCACATCAAATTTATGTTTTTAGAATTTTTGTAAACCTTTTGCACAAATCCTAGTTTAACTGTGTATATCTTCAGCACTGACGGGGTGAAGGTGTCAATGGAGCAGCAAAGGAATGCAATATAGTGGGTGAAGCAGAAGAACCATGAGAAAACCCAACAAAAAAACTGCAGCGTCCATCACATTTCCTACACGAGACTGACCTCACTAGGAACCGAACCTGGTAGGCTGGGGTAGCTGCTTCTTGTTACAATAAGAAAATATTCTCTCTCGCCCCCTCCACGCCTCTCTTCAGATGAAACAATGTACTCGCACAGATTGTGGCCATCCTCCTATCAAAGTAGGCATGATACACTGCTGTCACATTAGACATGCTGAAAGGACAGTTGTCACAAAAACATACAATATGTGCACTGCATATTGTAAAGGAACTGTGCAAAAAAAACCCCTAGAAACTACGAAATTACAGGTGACAAACAGTGAGATCCCAAGTGCACCATGAAAATGTGCACAAAATTTAGATTTTTCTTAAGAGCAGTTTGTGGGGTGTTTGGTTCCTGTTTACTGTGTTGCCTTTACTTTACTTTACTTTATCTAACTTTACCTTAAACACACCTGGACTGGACTTAAGTAGGACTGGAATGAAATAATCCGGTCGAGTCACCAAGATGGACGGGATTTAGAATACGGATACGAAATTAACTCTTAACATTGCTGTTAGGTATGAACAGGAATTGAACGCAAAACACATACAATGCAATTTTGAAGAAGCTTGCTTTACCTATTTTCATGTGATCAAGTAGAATGACAATGGGTAGCAGGAAAAAGGAGAAATGGGAGAGAGAGAAAGACCATGTGAGAAAGAGAGAGAGAGAGAAAAAGAGAGAAAGCGAGAGAGAAGAGCGAGAGAGAGGGAGAGAGAAAGAAAGAGAGAAAGAGAGATTGTTTTCTAATACAGCCAGTCACCAATAGACTCCTCTACGTAATTTTCAATCCACTTATCAATACACATTCACTCTTGTCCATGTTCAAACCTTTATCTTAAATGCTTACTTTCGGTACGAGTTCACTCCATGTTCGCTAGGTGTTGACTCCAATCCAAGTCCAGTCTAGTCCAAAATTTTACTCTAAAAGGACTAATTTACACCAGTATACTTTTCTGCACGTCCCGTAGCTTTCACAATCAGTAAGAGTAAAAATTTGTTCATAGCTCCCTCATCACAACATCCAAAATAACGTTCTTGAATATTTCTCTTTCTCTGCTATAAAATACTGTTTTAATGCTGAGATTGTGCATTATTCACGATCTTGTCACATCAGTGTCAACTGATTCCAAGGAGACTACCTGATGTTTTTGGGACGGCATCAGACTGCGCCAGGCTGGCATGCACAGGTAACTCTTCCCTCGCCCGCAGTACCCCCACACCCCGTATATTCACCCGCCAGGACTTAATGGTGACTACACTAGATTTGCATGAAAAGAAAGATGTGGCATGTTGAGGAACTAAGAATTTATTTATTTGTTATTTGGTGATCTCAGTACCTTCAAACTGCTAAAGGCATTGGTTGAGAAGCACTTAATACATACACACGGACCAAAAACAATCATACAAATTAATTTCTAACTAAGAACTAAGCAATTACTACTATAAAAATTTACAAACAACAAAGAAAAATGAAGACAAAATACCAAAACAACCAACAAAGAAGTTGGATGGACTGTTGGTCGTGGGTTGTGGAGTTTTCCTGGGATTTCCCCACCCCATACTAAAAAATGAACAGCTTTTTGGTAAAGTGGTGCAGGGTGCTGTGTGGTAATTCTACTGTTGGCACCACAAGTGTTGGCAGCTCGCCTCCCTAGCTGCATGTGCTTGGTCGACAACACAGCCCAGCCAGTAGCCGCTGATACTAGTGACGGCCCGGCTGTGCACAAACTGTTACAGAAATATTAGGCGCGCATCTGCAAACATGCAACTGATTATATGGAGACTAATGTTTTCAGCATTGGTATCTCTCCTCTCGCCTGATGCATCCCGCTCCCTGTAAATTCACCCGCTAGCAGTTGTGGCGCTACCGGTTACCTGTCAATACTTACAGTATGCAATCAAAACGATACAAATAGGCGAAATTAAGAAAAGAATTTTCTGTAATCAAACTTACTGAAATCAAAATCATGCACATGTGTAATGCGGTTAGTGACTGATCTATGTATTAAATTGTTTGATTAGGAAGGAATTTATTTTAGACATTCAAGGTAGATACAAAATACTGTATTGAAATTTTCAAAGCAATATTGTAAAGGATTTCTGTATTATCAATTGAATTTTACAAAGTTTTGTGTAAAGAAAAATAGCATCTCGTTGTTGCATTTTTGTTGAAGAGGAAAAAATGTTATGAATTGAAAGAAATTTACCTAATATATATTTAAAGATAGTATTTTACTTCTTTTCCTGCAACTGTGTTAAATTATTTTTAAAAATAGAGCCACATTCTAGTTTTAAGCAGACTAATGAAAAAGGATTAGTTGCAGCAAAGGAAGTGAGTGAATTTTATAAGTCCAAATATTTTATAACATGATTATATTAAATTCTCTATGCAATGATGAAAAAGTTATTTTGAATCAAGAAACTCCCAAATCGTTAACACAATCACTTTTGGTGAGAATATTTTTGTAAAGTCTGTAATTATAAAAGACAGGGTGATTTTTCACAGCAAAAGAAGTAAAGTGAGTTTTACCTTGATTTAAAGACATCTTGCTATTGATACACCAATCTTTATAGCATCAATATCTCTTTGTATTAAAAGACAATCAGAAGAGATATTTTCCAACATTTTAAAGTCCCTGTACATAAGTCCATCTGAGAATGCTGTGTCACACTGTTCAAATCATCTATAAAAATTACAAAAAGAAGCAGTGAGATTAATCCTCCATGTAAAACTCAAGATGAAACAAAATCAGGGTGGCTAGCCATTTCCGCTTTCACCTAAATCATATTTTAAACTATGCCAATACTCTATGTATCAACAAAAAATAGTTCAGCAACAAAAATATTATAGTTATAATTACATATACACAAATAAAATTGATGCCAGGCTTGTAAATATTCCTACAAAATAAAATTGCGGTGTGATTCATGAGATGGCATGTGGAAGAAGTGCTAGGATCCAACATTTATTTTCTTCCTAAATACATGTATAGCTATTTTATCCGAATTCCCTGATATCACACAATTTTCCCTGACTTTTCCTCATTATAAATAGGGCAGACAAATTCTGTTAAGCTTGTAAAAGAACCTACTTCTGTGGGGAACCAACTCATGTTGATATTTCAACAGTTTAGTTTTAGTTTGGTAGAGAAGATATTGATGATTTAATTTTTTTGCACATACATTGGGAAAGGAACATGATATAGAGATATGCCTGTTTATTTTAATAATATGTACCCTATTGTATGTATTTGTGCCCTCTTCTGCTTATTTTCAGAGAGCAGTAAATTCCCCTTTTGCTATACATTCACAAAAAAATGTGAGTTTTTAACTCATATTTTGGGCACTAAAATGAATGAGCATCTTATGATTATGAAAACTGTGATATTTTCAAGGCCAGCTGAAAACAAAGATTTTTAATGCTTTATAGAATTAAACTGGTTGGTATAAATGGAACGAATAGTAAAAAGATAGTCGATGTTCATCAGTTGATTCACTTAAGTTTTTATTGTTTTTATATACTAATGTGAAGGTGCTTGCAAAATTATCTGCAATTACTTGAGGGTCAGTTAAGCACTTACTGTTGAGGACACCGCCTACCAGGTGCTTGAATTGTGTTACAGTACGTTCATAATCTGTTTCTTTTTACAAAACCACTAAACATGTCCCCATTATACCAATGTGTGGAAAGAAAACACACTTCAGAAGAGGTAGAAATAACACTCATGCATACTTAATACAAATCCAATTTTGACAATATACACAGTAAAGTATCTCCTTAAGATAAGTGTATTGGTAGCTCAAAGGTAACATCCTCAGTAGATATGCACAAGGGTGCAAGTTCGAATCTTCTCTGGGTAAGAACATTTTAACTATTTTATAATGTATTTTTGTGATGTATTTAGAACTGAAACATGAATTTATCATCATTATAAAGGCAGTATTGACATAAAAAAAATGAAACCAGCCCAAACTCTCAGTTCATAGAAGAGTGTTACAAAAAAATTACCACATCAACATGGAATAATACGGTTATCAGCAACTTATATTAATTTTTTTGTCCTCCGTCCTGCAGTATCACAATACAGGATCAAGAGTCAGATGTATAAAAAATTATTTAAGAAATTTATTTTTACTTATGCAATTATGAGAAAAAAATATTCAAGGAAATAATTAATTTCATTAACATGTACTTAGAGCCAAAAGAAATTATCATGATAAAATATTTTAACAAACAAGTGAGATTCAAACCTGCAGTTCACATTTACACAGCAAGAACATTATCCACTGCTCTACACTATCTTACATACTTCTGACTTTTGGCCTAGCAAATTAACATATTACAGACCATTAAATCATAGATGAAATATAGACTAAGTTGCAATTGATGGAAAATTTGATTGTAATGTAAAGGAACCATCTCTGTTTGAATTACTTGAAGCTACTTTTAATGTGTGTCTTCTCGATGTGACTTTCATTTCGTATTTAAGGTTTTACTTTATGGGAGAATCTGCAATGCGCATGCGCAGCACACCTGGCAACAGCGTACTTCGATGATCCCTCGACTAAAGTTAGTCCCACTCTAGTCGGGGTTTATGAATACGATATAGTTAGTCCACCCTTAGTCCGGACTAACCTCAGACCAACTCCTTGGACTAAGATCTGACTATGAAGAAGGCCCCGAGTGTCTGTACAATATGTCATTGAACAAAGATCCGTACACACCACCGCACCTGTCTGTTGCTGTCGTCAAATCACGTACGTCATGGGTATAATCACACTTGCTACTCTTATTTCGACTCAATCTCCATGATGCTGTAGCATACTTGAGATTTAAAAGATAGATTATTAACCTGCATGTTACAATTAACTTCACACATGATCCAGTAACTAGTGTTCCATCTTCAGTATTTAACAAAATGTTCAAAAGTATTTTTGGACATCCATCTAGGTAGAAATAAGTTGTGTGTTACCTTCATTTGTAAATTGACCAAAGGTTTTTACTTATGCTCGACCCATGCAACATAACTGTTTGAGTTGATTGAATGTCTCAATTTCTCTGCAAAACTTCAACATTCATGGTGTTTTTTTTGCTACGCGAGTACTTAAATGTTTCTGGTGCCAATGCTGTTGATGGTAGTAGATTTTGTATTTTATTTATAAGTGATTCGGAACTTTTAAAACTTTTTACTGACTACCAACTAGCCCCAGAAAATTTTTGCACCAGTCCGCTTTCCAGAGAGCAAGTGTTGGCACACAAGGAGAGCGCACCAGTTTACCAGCGTCATACATATTTACCTTTATAGATACGTAGCCGGGGTGAAACCATACGAAGCAGGTAAATTGGCATGCTCTCTGCACTCACTGTGACATTGTCAATGCCTTTCCAAATTTCCTGTGTTGTTCTTTCAAATTTTCACTACTTTTACCCTAAAATTTCCCTGATCTTCATAGCTCTCCACAAATGTGATTTTATAATGATTATTATTCGGCACGGTTAGTAGTGCAGACATAAACCATTTTGCAAAGTTTTTCCCATTATTTTGGAAAGTGTGTTCCATTAAATCCAGAAAGTCTCCATCAATTCCACTTTTTTTTTTAGGTTACTTCACCATTGAGAAGGCGAGACTCTGTTAGCAATCTCGTCTGAAAAAAAGTGTTTGGGAAAGGCTTGTCTTCCAATTGAAACTGAGCAGTGTACAGCAAGTACTGAGAGTTCACGCCTCGCAGGTACATGAGGCCTACACCAGAAAACTATTTTACAAAACAGATTTGTGTTGTTTTTCCAACAAACAAAACTCACCAATGTTCAGAAATAACAATACAATATATGAAATTGGAAATCAAAAATAAACATTTCTGTTTTTAAGTATTTCCCAATTTTGTCCGGTATTTGCCAGTTTTTCCCAGAATTTACTAGTTTTCCCCGCTGGGATGGGAAAAATTAGTTTTGGAGGGGGCAAACCAACCCTGGCCTGTATTGAAAACTGGTGGGGTAAAATGTCCGACTTTGGCATATTTCTTGATTACGTCTACAGTGTTTCAGCTGTATATGCAGAGCACACCTATAAACCACTTGTAATTTGGTAGTTTCTCTGTGCCCAGTTATGGGTAGGTTTTCCCATAGAAAGTATCTCTTTCGGTTCATAGTTCATTCCAAGCAGTTCGGTTTTCTGGAGGATAATGTATTTTTGGACATATTTGTTACAACCCCCCTCCCCCCATTTTTTTTCACCACAACGCAAAAATTTTAAAAGAAGATCCTTGTACACAGCCAATAAGTAGTCAACAACGTCCAACACATTTGCAAGGACATGTTTATTCCCAGCTCGATAATAATAATAAAAAAAAACTGAAAGTGTTTGTGGTTTCATGGTTACTATTCTGTTGATGAATATATGTAATACTTATGTGTACAGTGCATCTCTTTAGTTTTAGAAGCCACAGTTGGCGTAGCTGCTAGTGTGTTCGCCTCTCACCAAGATGCATTTACATGTATTGTATCATTCTGCTTCTAAAAATATTGAACATAAGAAAAATAAGGATATACACAATCACCTCAATGCAAATATGGGTATTTTATTCCCACCCACTTAACTAACGACATATAAAATGAATCCATATTATATGGGAATAAAACTCTTATTAAATCAATTGGATGATGTAAATAAGTAAAATAAAATAAATAAACCAGGATTGATTCCCAGCAGGGTCAGAAAACTGATTTTTGCATGTGGGAATAATGTCAGATGATGCAGTTGGTCGGTAAGTTTCTAGGAGATCTCCAGTTTCCCTTCGCCTTTGTATTCGCATCATTCATGTGTTGCTCCATATCCACCTGGTTTCACATCATCGGCTTTCAAGACCTCTTTGTTAAGGGGCACTCAAACCACTCAATTTGTGTGTTTCATATTTCTTTTTCAAGTATGGTCATTACAAAGAAGGTGCAAAAAGGGTCAATCTAAAAGTACAACTGATCAGAACTTGGGCCTGCCAGCATTCTCGTTATTAGTCTACGTCTATGCAGGCAGTTAATGAGGGGAAGCAGGTTGATGCCTGCTTAATTTATTTTGAGAAGGTGCCCCATGCGACTTAGATGAACAAAGTTGATGAGCTGATACCGGACAAGTGGGTAGTGGAGTGGATTGGGGACTTCCTCAGGCGGCGAAGACAGAGGGTGAAAGTGGGGGAGGCAATATCAGAGGAAGGAGAGGTTACATCAGGGCTGCCGCAGGGAAGCGTGCTGGACCCTTTGTTGTTTACCATAATGGTAAATGACATGGGTTTGGGCATTAGGGGAAAAATAAGATTGTTTGCAGATGATTGTGTATTGTATGCAGTGGTGGGAGGGGGCGAATATTTGCAGGCAGACATTGACAGGATATGGTTGTGGACCATGGAGAATAAAATGAAGATAAATTTAATAAAAACTAAGGTAGTGAGGTTTACAAGGAAGAAGGTGATAAGCAGGGACATGTACAGATGGGAGGGGTAAGAGATAGAAGAAGCAGTAGAATATAAGTATCTAGGTGTTGTATTGCAGGGAGACCGCAGATGGAAAAAACGGGTAGAGAGGGTGGTTGCAAAGGGAAGAAGGGCTTTGGGTATGTTGGGAAGGGTGTTGAAGGGAGTCAGCGGTGAGGTGAAGGAGACGATGGCATAAGGCACAATGGTACGGCAGATGTTAGAATATGGGGCAGGAATATGGGACCCGTACGTGGAGATGGAGGTGCGACAGCTAGAGAAGGTGCAAAGAAGGGCAGCAAGATGGGTGAAGAAGACAGGGGCAGGAGGTGAGGACAAAGGGAACTATATGCCATCAGTGATGATGAAAAAATGGGGTGGAGGACAGGAAGAAAGTTGAAAGGGTCAGGATGTACAGGATGTTGAATGAAGAGGGAGGGTGGGGAAGGTTACGCTGCCAGCTAAGTAAGGGGGTGTTTGGATGGGGAGGAAACAACAGTGAGAAGCTTCAGAGGGTGTGGAGGAGAACGGAGCAGGGTAGGCAGTCTATGCATGCGAGGACTGTGAGGAATTGGTACCTGTGAGGGGGGTTGCAAAGTTCAGGAAGTGCATGGAAGTAGAGTTTGGTCGGGTAGGAGAGAGGTGAGAGAGCTCGCCACCGGGTGGTAGCCCAATTGCAGGTTATTATTATTATTACTTTGTAGATGTAATTACTAACTCCTAATTTGGACAGACTTATCAAATATATTTCTGAACACACACAAAAAAAATATGTTGTGTAATGCAACATACTTACCTTACTAAAAAGATGTATAATAAATACTTTTGCTAACCATATAAATATTTTTAAAAATTTTATAACTCTTACATAACTTGGAGGTACAATTAATAGACCAAATTTTATTTACATATATGGCTGTCTCACACAACCAATGTGTGTAGACAACCGCCCCTATTTTGCATAACCTAATCGTGTTTTTATAGTGCATGCTTGCGTGAAAAACTATGTATACTGTAATTTGACTTGTCTTAATATATTTGTACAGCTATGCATAGAAGATAAATTTACGGAGGCAATAAAACGAAAAACTATGTATACTGTAATTTGACTTGTCTTAATATATTTGTACAGCTATGCATAGAAGATAAATTTACGGAGGCAATAAAACAAACACAACAAATATTTTTGTTGATGAAAGAGAGAAACACAATTATAATTTTTTTTTAAATTCGGCAAGTTTTCATGTTCTGTTATCTAGAAAGTGAAAAACTGGTAGCCTTTAAGTGTCTTACAAGTATGTATTTAATCACAACAAACTGTAGCATTTTATTAATTATAAGATTTTGAATGCTGGACTTTACTGCTAGATAATTAATTACACAAATTACGCAACCTTGTACGAAAGAAGTTCACCAATATCCATTGTACAGGTCGATTCCCTCTTTTTTTCCTCTTAGGACAAAACAAAAACACAACACAACACGACAGATGTGCCTTTGCACATGGCATTGAATAATAATCAGTGTCGCCATACATTTCCCAAAAAAATATTAATTGTGCGTTAATAGTGGTGTTTTACTGCAGTGTTCTTGAGGTACCGAAAATTTCAAAATATTTAAATTGGCCCATATTGTATCTAAACCTCTTTAGTAGAACAACGGCATGTTATTTTTCTTTATTACAATTTACTACGAGCCAAGCGATACGATTCCGAGATATTTGGCAACTTGGAATTAAAAGACAACACCGCCTTCGTTTCCGGAGTCCCTGCCAGGCAATGCTTCCCTCTTTCTAACTAGTGGTGAAAATTTGCAGAGTAGCCATTTCACAATATAAATATAAAGTTTTTTTAAGGTTGACATTTTCAGTAATCGTGTTAAACTGCTGGATAAGTTGTGTTAAATTCGTGTGTGAAACATTCATTACATTTTTCTTTAAGTCGATTAATTGCTGCGTAGTATGAAACATTTTAACAACATTTGTGATGCACTTTTCATCTTTCACTTATTGGTCATACTGCTTTAAATAAATGGTAATGGAAGTGTTGTTGTGTGGGCAAATTGTAGCTGGAAAAGGGTTTGAAATTTTGTGCGGGTTGAACCAGAACTAACTCGGATGAAAAGGTAAGCAATGCCAGTGTATTGTGATAGTATTTAATTGGCGGGAATAGTATTTACTCGTATGTAACTTGTTCGCGCTTTAGCTAGTAACATGCACCGGCGTGCCTTAAAAGTGATGTTTGTGCGTTTCTTCTGATATTTTTCAGCTTTCTATCTGTGTTTGTGTGTTTTTCTGGGGCCTGAATAGTTTCACGTGCCTAGTGATTATTCTTTATTTTGCTTATGTATGTTACTTCTCTTTGTCTTCCATGTATGTTATTGTATCTTTAGAAACTATTTAAGTATTTTGTCACGTGGCGAATTGGCGGGTGGAATAATGTTCATAGCACTACTATTTTCGTGTCGTAGTTTTAAAAAAATATTGTACAGTATGTTTTAATAACATGCTAGGTTTTAAGTATTTGGTATCAATGTTCATGAGTGATACTTTTTTATTGGTACAGTAACACTAGAGTTGTGTGAGGACGAAAAATGAGTGACCTATGGTACGAATAAGAGAGAACTCTTGTTTGAAAAGAAGACCCTCACAAAGGGTTTTTTTATTTCATTTTAAAATAGTGGTTACATCTACTGTAGTCTCATTATTAAGAATAATAGGGGCTTTCCCGAAAAATTAGACAATATTCTTGAAATAGGACAATTGTGCTAAATCATAGGAACATAGTTCTATTAACAGTTCTGTATGAATTGTGATAGTGAGGGGAGGGCTATGAATATATGGGAAATTGGAGAGTAAAAGTTACGGTAATTATCCAGAGTAGCAACTTTTCTGTAAATAAAAAAAGACCAGAAAAGTGGTATATTTCTACTCTACTAATTACGCAGAATGCGAATATACTAGGGGCATTAACATCCAACTAATTTCGTAATATGTGCTCACTTAACCTAACTGAACCCACGATGGATGAATCACTATTTTACATTTTAAAACTAACCTAAGATTGTAGGGTGTTAATCTAACCTACGAATTTAATCTAGGATTTAAAGGAACCGTAAAACACACCAAAAGAATATGAATTAACTCACCTAGTTAGGCGGTGGGTACAATTCCACTGTCCTCGACCCATTCAACTGTCGTGCATCTGTCCTCAATCCACAAAACACCACGATCTACTACAACATCCAAGTAACATCCGCCACATAGGCGATTATTATGCACAGAAGCACTCGTTCTTGCATCCTCTATTCTTAAATCACAAGCCAATCGGATGCCACAACTTGTGCTCGCAACAACACAACTGCACTGTTTCACATCTGAACGGCAACTGAAATTCAATGACGATGACGTCTTAACGACCCATAGCCAATAAGGTGGCGGCACAACGCCGAAAATCACCGAACATCATAGCGTCCAATGTAAACAAGGCGGTGGGCTGCTCGTACTTTAGGGTCAACTATTTTATTTAATATGTTCTACTTATTTTAACATTACGCCCTCCTGAATATGAACAAGTTAAGCTGTGCAGAACCCATTAATGCTACTTTGGTTGGTCTAGGATGTTTCCTTCAGAAAAGCCGCTACTCTGGATAATTGCCATGAATTCGTGCAAAATCTGCACCATTCTGCTTCCTGGAGCAATAATGAGTAAGAAGAGCACAATATTGCTTGTGCTCTGTGAAGCAGAGTGGTGCAGTTTTGCATGAATTCTCTTATCTGAAGTGGAAGGTCAGTAGAAATTCCCAGCAGTACCAAACCTCTGTAATGAAATACAAAAACCCTACACGTACTCACCTTGCAACACAAAACATATTGAGGTAATTATTAAGTTTAGGGGCTTTTGTGAAAAACACAATAAATATTCAAAATTATGATATATTTCGACTCTACTAATCACGTAGAACACGAATATACTAGGGGTGTAGCTTTAAAATAAGTACAACATATTTTAAAAAATGGAACAAAATTGCAAAATGAACAGTATAGCCAGTTTGTATACGTTTCTGAACGAAACGTCCTAGACCAACAAGAGTTGCATTAATGGGTTCTGCACAGCTTACCTTGTTCATATTCAAGACGCCGTAATGTTAAAATAAGTAGAAAATTAAAAAAAAAAAACTTGTGAAATGTGTTTAAGTCTATTAACGTCAGAGGAATTATACCAGCCCCCTACCTAGGTGAGTCAATTTACATTCTTTTGGTGTGTTTTACGGTTCCTTTAAATCCCTTCAATCCTACATTCGTACTTTAGTGTAAAACCCAAACATCCTAGGTTAGTGTAAAAATGTTTAAATAGTGATTCACCCATCGTGGGGTTAGGTTCCGTTAGGTTAGGTGGGCACATATTACGAAATTAGTCAAATGCCCCTAATATATTCATGTTCTGTATCATTAGTAGAGTAGAAATATATCATAATTTTGAATATTTATTGTGTTTTTCAGAAAAGCCCCCTAAACTTAATAAAATAAATACATCCACGTGTACAACTTTCATACCTCTCGGGAGTTTCAGATCAGCCACAACTCTTAATTGTAAGTTCTACGCCACAAGTGATAGTGAGCACAGAGAGCCCAGGTGAAGTTAGCTTGCAATACCAGTTTCAATTTTACGCTGCGCACGTAGCCGCCGGCGATGCTGCTACTCTACAGGAAATGCATTCTGCAAGAACTACATGTCCGAGTATGTTAAAATAAGTTCAGAATTTAACGTGGCACAAATTGCTACTTTATACGGTGTAACAAACGGCATATGGCCATATTGTTAACAAAATAAGTTAAAGTAGACTAACAATGATGTATAAATATATTAGTTTGATTGTTTTTAACATAGTACTATGAACTAAGGAAACTTTAAAAAACTTTATTGAACAATTATTTTCTTCAAGTCTTTGTACAAGATACTCTGTAATCACGGCACACATAAGTACTATAAATTGTATCTCCCTAAATGTAAGTGCCTCTAGTTCTTGTGTACCTAGTAAAAAATTACGATCATTTCTGTACCAGCTTGATGACAATTGCAGATTTTTATTGTCTGGAACTTATTGCTAATGCTGTAATTACAATAGCGCGACAGATGCATGGGCACTGTGTGAATAAAATAATTTTCCCGCCATTGAGATTGCGACTGAGACTTTTATGATGTCGATGCGACAAAAATCGCCAGCGCAACAAGATTTACGATAAGAAAATATTTCTAGTTTATTCATGCCGTGGGTGCGACATGTCTGTAAATCTGTCTAACCCACCGTATTTTTTGGTGTTAAAAGTTTTACATGCGCTATTATTCTCCGTATTAATAAGCAAAGCAATGCACTTTTATGCCTAGGTGTAATTACAGCCATATTTTCACGTTCAAAGTACCTGAGGGCATGGAAAGAATTTGTTAAAAAAATTACAAAATAATAAAATCATGGTAACATTAATGGCAATCGTAAAAGATGATAGTTTGTAGTGGCAAAAAATCCACTTCTAAATAATATTTAAAAATGTTGATTTTGGCAGTAAGATCCTGTGTTCACATTAATGCGAGCTGTGTTGTCGCGTCGCATCTGTCACGCTATTGTCATTCCAGCATCAGAATGATTTGACAATTCTGTGATACAAGTTTAGGCCCTTCTAGTTTTCAATCCTTCCAATAGAGCAGAAAAACTTGCGCAGCATTGTATATTTACATTTTCCCAATGTTATTTAAAATGTAAAAGATTCATAATGACTGTGCTCCAATTTTTGTCTAAAATCCAATTGTTGTATCTCTGTTCCGTCTGCCATTTTGGTTGACGTCACACTTGCGCTCGGTGGTCATGTTGATGGCCTGGAGCGATCATGTTGTGACGTCATAGTGGATATCTTTGTTACCCTTGCCCCCAGAAACCCCAATCCTATCTGCTGTTTTCCATATAAAAACCGCCTAGGTGGCGGCTTATTAAAAATTGCTATAATAAATTCAGTATATTCATTATAAATATAGCCGCACACTCACATTTAAAATACATTGTCCCCGTATGCACACTACTCACTTGTGTCCCAGAATAGCCATCTCGTTCCGAGTCGGAAGTTTATTGGCGTTTTAGACGAAAACTGGAACACTGTCGCCATCAATCTTGTACGTTTTATATTACATTAGGAAACTAATTACAATTCTGTGTGAGTTTTTCTTCTTCAGTGGAAGGTTTCACAACTAGAAGGCCCTAATATTGTTTCCCAGAATCGCCAACCTGTTCTTTGTCGTAAGTTTATCGGCGCCTAGACGTATAAAGTACAGAATACACAAATCTTATACATTTTGTAGTAAATGCCAGTTGTGATAAGAAAGGTCCGTAATTGTCTTGTTACCTAGCATTTTCATATTGTTCTGTGTCAGAGGTTTATCGGCAGTTAGACAATTAGTTGGGGGGGAAACTACATGCGTGTTCCCTTTTTACTGTGACATGGTTATTTACGTAGTTCGTGTATACATGTTGTACTTTTGTCTCAAATGCTCTATTCTTTGTATTATTGATGTGTGCCGTTATTGCTCGTGAGGGTGAGTGTTCCCAGATATGCGTGGAGCATCGCCATTTGAAGCTGAGATTCTAAACTTAACTGCACCCCTGGTGCACTGAGACCAAACAGTTTTACGTGCTATGTATGGAGCAGGCAAATTGCCAGATCTTCCATGCTTGTTAGCGCTCACACTTCGGGGTGTAGAGTGAGGGGTAGATTTGAATGAATTCTCTTTCCTGGGGCAGGTTGGCAGTCTATAAAACTCCCTACTGTTGAGCCTGTAATAAACAAAATACTGAATCCTACTACTATCACAGACATCAGCAACAAAAACATTGAAGTACTCACCTTGCAACAGAAAGCATCTTAAGTGTTGACATTCAGAGAATACGTATATCACATTCGACCCTAATACTCATTGTGTTGTGTTGGTGCAGTGTAAGCAACCAACCATTTTTCAGTATGTTTACAAGTAAATGTAGCACGACTTCTTTCTAACCAAAAGACTGCTGAACATTCCACTGTACCATATTTTATTACTTACAGTCATAGGTGCAGACTTGCAACATTACAAAAGCCGTTCAATTAACACACTCGTGCGCATTACTACACAATACAGTTCACTATGTTACTTATTGCTTGCTAAAACTCCAAATGTATTACTTTACCCACCTATTGAATCAGCAATCATACTTCGTAGATGATTAAGCACGACACATTAACGTCCATTCACTTTGTTGGAACTCCATACACCCAAATTTCCGCACAATTATTATATTTTATCAGTTTCCATGGAGATAATGGCACGGAAACACTCGTATTTTTGCACAATTTCATTTAATATGTCAAACAGAATGATCTGCAATAAAACATGCGTAACAGCACTCTTACACCACATACCTCCGCACAGTCAAATTCACACTGAACACGGATTTGGCGTGCATTCCAGCAAAACAATTGTGGCGTAAACCAATTTTGATGTGCATTTGTTTCTTGTCTATCATTGGTCACAAAATATATTGGAATGCATCATGGCCATAAACACCATCTGTGAAAGTCTTTTTGTTTGATCTACTATATGTATATTTATTCTACTAATACGTTACGTAGTACAATTCTCTCGTGATTATAGACAAGATAAGCCTAGAGTAATTAAACAGAATTGCATGATGTTCAGACACTGTTTGATTGCTGTGTTTTTTTACCTGCATAACGTTAGCGGCTAGGCATAAATATACCCCGTGAATGATGTTTTTTTAAATTATTGATTTCAAAAGATATTCTCGTATTTAATACAATTTGGCAACCTGATATGAATATATTGGACATACGTTTTACATGTTTTGCTGCATTAACACCACAATCTTAATAGCCCTCCTCTCTATCACATTTCATGGTATATACTGCAAATTATGTGAAATCCCACTAAAATTTGTATTAATTGTGATTAGTTATAACCATATGTAACATTTGCAGGTATTATTAAATTCCCAATTTTCGCAAAAGTTGCTATTCTTTATAATTACTGATTTTCAATAGTGCAATTCTGCTTTCTTTCATTTGTTGTGATTTAGCATTAGACAATTGACAGGAAACATTTATGCCTACAGAAGTAGCACTCATTTTTAAAAACACATTCTCTGTGGATGTCTGACTTTCCGTGCTTTTTAAATTTTTCCAGTGTTTTTTCCAATTTTTGAAACTGGCTTCTATGTAGGTTATGAGGTCTAATTTAGTTGTGAACTGCAACAGTCTGAGAGTATAAGCTGATTTGCATACCTTACAAAAAGCAGCATCCTTGGTGTGATCGTGTACAAGCCTTAGAAATGAAGCAGTCCAGTGTCCTTGAAAGTTTGGTTTTGTTGGAGCTGGAGTCTTAGTTGAGTTATAAGAACTAGCTATGGGCATGGATGAAGACAGGACCGCATGATTGTGCCCATTGCTAATATCTGGCATAGATGTACTGAGTTCACTATTTACTGATTCACTTTACATGGTATTACACAATACACTTACTTTGCTTAGATGCGGAAGAGGATGACGCCACATGCTACTAGCCACATGACTTATTACACAGACTACGTTGAGTCGTATGTCCGCACAAAGAGAATAAGCAGCGTGCGAAAGCGCTCAAAGGTACTTCCACCCCTGCTTCCCCCTTCGATGGGCTGCAGAAGCATGAAGTTGTTTGCTTATGTGAAGTGTGAAACTCTATACTGGTCTGCGATAGCAAGATGCACTGCAACTATACTGAGACAGTAATGTGATACTCTTGAAGGCTATCCTACACCTTAAGTCACTGCCCACATTCTGTTTACACACTCGGACCCCCTGGAGTCGGTGCCTATGCTTACAACTTGTACGTATTCACCTACAGGCCGTGTTTGCATTCACCAGCCAAGGGCAGTTGCCTGACTTAATACCCTTGAAAAGTGCATTCCTGATACGACACCACATTGTCGCTGTCCAAATTCACAGTAAGGGCACATCTGCATCCTAGGTTGTTTTCCAATGTGTAGCTGTTTAAAATATTTCATTTTTTACAACTTGTGAAACGTGTAGAGTGGATTTGGCACAATAAAACTCAGGTGAAAACAGTCATCCAAATACAGAAAAGAATATTTATCATGACTGGAACAAGGACTCGTGACATAGGAAGGAGTCAAGGGTTCATTACATGAATTCGAACGGTGGATCTCACCTAAGTACTTGAAAAGATAATGCCATACAGTGGTTGTAACTAAAAACTTGGACACGTTCACACTCAAATCTAATAATTCTCACCTCCCGACACACAAACTTTGACATGTTATATAGATGTAATATTTCACAATGTCAAGTTTGAAGAAAGTCACAAATGTATGCACCACTGCTTTCATGATCAGGCATGTCTTTGCGAATTTATTCTCTTTAATGGCACAAATTGGATGTACAGCTTGAAATTATTTGCAACGTAAATTAACTAATCTAATTTTTAACATGTTTGCAGTCCCTAGTAATTTGAATACCTGCATTTCGTATAACAAATTAAATTTAATCCAATAAACAATAGGAGACACTGGGTGCGAAGAAATCTGTACTTTACGAGCCATCCAATTTATTGGTTTTCCCGCATGCCAAACCGTAAATTACTATAGCGAAATCTTACATGGGGTGTTGTGACAAACGGCATCGTTTCTTGAAACGATAGGAAACAAAACTGCAGACATCGTAATGACGCCTGCTCAGAGGGCAAAAAATTTTGTGAAAGTACCCCATACTGCACAAACTCGTTGAAACTGTTATTAAAATCCAGTCAACAGAAAGTTGCACCAATTGCTAGTGTTTCGTGGTGGTTGAGATAAACCCATGTAGTGTCGTCTACAGACGATTATAAAACTGCAGTTGTCCTTAGTGTCTCTGTTAATTGTGTCACAAAAAAAGTTTAATACTCCCCCCCCCCCCCNAAAAAGCAGACGCAGCACAGTTCACATAAACAAGGGCGTAACGGACTTGCATCTGTCTGGAGTCTAACCTGGATAGCAGCGGTGTGGCCGCTGCGGATTGCAGACATTGGTAATATTTTCTACTAACTAGTAAAAAATTACGCACTGTGAGAAGTTGAAGATACAGATCCATGCGCTAATTAGTCACTTTAGATTGAATAGTAACAGTATATATAATAAATGTGTTCATGTAAATATAGTAGTCACCATGTTCTAGTGTTAACTATGTAATTGTAACCCAAAAAATTGAACTTCCAGACTGTTTATATTTACTATGACTGAAAAATATTAATGAATGCATCTTCAAAGAAGAGAACCCTTACTAAGCATCAAAGACTGGTACTAATGTCAACAAGTCATAATAGCCAAATTTGAAAGTCAGTTGTTTCTGTCCACACGTAAGGCCTCTTTGTTTATAGTACATCAGTAATACATAAACACGAATTTACACAATTTTATAATGAACTTATTTATGATGCTCTCTTCTCCATGTGAATCAATTAGCTTTTTGTACATTGGTTAAAACTAATCTTCTTTCTTTGGGCGGCGGTGTGGCACACCGTGGCTTTGATCCAAAACCCATTGCCTATAAATACAATTAACTTCCAACGAACCTTTGCTACTTCTGTCTCGCACATTCATCACTGTGTGTCACCTTGTAACTGATAGAAGCAGGCAGCAGGGTAAATGGAGTCGTGTTGCGAGCACGCCATCGTTCCAAAATGCTGTAACACTTATATTTCTTGTCCTACTGTTGTAATTTTAATGCACAGAACTGAAAAAATTCAGTGTATCTTTGTGCTTTGCTGCACCACTCTCTCCTTTGATACTTGTCATACTTGTGCCAATTAAAATAATCCTGTTCATATTATGTACATTCTTTGACAGAAATAAATGTTTTACAATTACTTGCAATTTGTTTAATGTGGTATTGCTGCTTTATGTGATAGAGAAGCAAAGAATGTAACACAAAGCATTAGTGCAAAATAATGATAAAAATGGCGTTTGTCGTAGAATTAAAGTCTCTCTTATAAAGCAAAAAAACTAGTTATTTAAAACATTTTTACTTTTAAACATATTTCCTAGTCATCACACACTTTACTCCAACATGACCATAAATGTGTACTGAAACTACTACAAAATTTAAGAACATATGTTTTTATTTTATCCTATGAATTCGTGTTAAGGGACTTTCGCCTTAAACAAAAAAATTAAATTTAAATTAAGTATAGCATATACTAGGGAGCTCTCTATAAGTTTTTCTATGCATTAAGTTATGCTTGGCATATTAATTTAAGAACTGACCATAGTTAAATTTCATCCTAAGTAATTTTCATAGTGTTTTTTTTTACCAGTGATTAAAAAAATGGACTTTGTCTACTTGTGCTCTGATCCCTCCAATTCATAAACACAGACCTTTGTGTACATAGTCTCGTTGCTACCAACCCCCTTTTTTTTAGTGAACTTTGATGTAGCATAATACAGTAGAATCCCAATAATTCGTATTGTCAACGGACTGAATGTTAAATATGAATTATCGAGATATTCAAATTAGCGAGATTACCAATAATCGGGAGCAAAAAAAAACATAATAACGAGATTAATGCAAATTTGCATAAATATGTAATGATAAATGCATGGCTACATATTATGTATACATATGTACTGTATATATAAATCAATAATTACATCATTAAAAAACACATAAAAATTTACATTTTAAAAACATCTGTAATTTTCTTTTGGTGCAAGCCTTGCAAACGGGGATTGTCGATGGCTTTGTCAAGCATGTTCAAAGCAGAAAATACTTCAACGCCAGCGTCTGATTTCACTAAGAAATGGCGCACGTTGTTGATGTATTGTTTAGCCACTTTAGGTGTAATTGTCAGCACATCATCTTCGTCATCACATACACCATCAATGTCCTGAGATGGAGCCCAAATTTCGTCATCAGTTAGAATCCCTGCTACCGCTAGGCAATTGTCCAAATGGACGAAATCTTCAAACGTTATAGAATTTTCTCCATTTTGAGGAAGACTATTCCAATTCACAGGGCATTCTAAGTCTTGTTCAGTAACTGCTGATGAAAGTTCCACCTTCGTGAATCCACTAGCACGAAAACAGTGTTTTATTGTGCTTTCGCTAGCACTTTGCCACGCCTTGTGAGCAATGTTCATGGCTAAAATAAGGTGATTTTATGATCCTTCCCATCCTCGATGCTGTCAAGGAGTTGCATAACTACTTCCTTGCGGTAAAAGGTTTTGAACGTTTTAATTATGCCCTGGTCTAGAGGCTGCAGCTTAGAAGTGGTGTTGGCAGGCAAAAACACAACATTAACATGACTGAGCGGTGGGGTATTGTTGTGGGCCGTACAATTATCCATGAAAAGTAGAATTTTTCGCTGCCTTTTCTCCATATCAGCATTCACTGATCGTATCCATTCCTTGAATAATTCGCCCGTCATCCACGCTTTTTTGTTTGCACGATAGGTCATCGGAAAAGTTTTTATGTTTTTAAAACATCTTGGTTTGGCTGATTTGCCTATCATGAGCGGTCTCAATTTCTCAGATCCATCCATGTTGGCGGCCGGCGATATGGTTACACGTTCTTTACTATTTTTTCCGCCATGACACTTTTCTTCCTTAAAACACATTGATCGGTCGGGGAGACACTTATAAAATAACCCCGTTTCATCGGCATTAAAAATGTTGTTGGGCTCATAAGAATCAATTATTTTTCCCAATTTGTCTTTCCACTCAGAACAAACGTCGGCCGAAACACTCGCACTTTCCCCACTAAGCTTCTTCAATTTTATGCTGTGCCTTTTTTTAAACCTATCAAACCAACCATCACTCGCACGAAAGTCTTTAATTCCCATTTTTTTCTGCGAAAACTTTTACTTTTTATCTTAAAATACTTCCTCCAACTGGTACATTCGAATTCCGTGCTTGCGCAAACCATTTTTTAAAATTCTCTTCTAGTTGTGGATACTCGCCAGTCATAAAGCGCTTTAGTTTGCTGTCCGATGTCTGGGAGGCGATCTTGTCCTTGTTCTTCAGAATTGATGTTATTGTGGAAGGAGGAACGTTATGACGTTTGGACACGTAAAATTGTTTATCACCACCGGCCACGGCTGTAATGATTTCTTTTTTTTCTCTCTAATGGAAAGACACTTATTAGCTCTTTTCGGAGGCATGGCTAAGACGGAACTGACTAACTTTTCACTCGCTCTGCTCCTTCCTACCCTCTCATAACCCTAGGCCGGACACCAAGGCGCCTCTTAGTTCTGGGAATCACAGACACATTGCCTCACAGCCTACTTGGCATCATTACCTGCCCTTCAAACCCTTCTACGTCCCTTAGTACCCTTCCGGTCTTTTTTACTCTGCCCGAATTGCATAAATCTACAGCTGGTGTACAGTTTGGGGTTAAAAACATTACGAGTTAACGAGATTTTTAATTTGGAAATAAGAATTATAAGACGTTTTAATTGAGCTCGAGCACCAAACTAAATACGTATTATCGAGGGACCCAAATTGCATTCTTTTTCTTACGAATTAAAGAGATTTTCTCAAGGGATCTGCAAATTTGTACGAATTAGCGGGATATACGAATAATCGGGATGTGAAATATCGGGATTTCACTGTATTGTTGATGACAGTGTTGTTAGCCCTACTCATGTCCTGTTCAATTAAATCTCTGAACGTGTGCCTACATTATCACAGTGATGCTAATAAACACATTGGCATTTGTTCTGGGTGTTGAATAGTGTATTTGAACTGTGAATTCCAGTGTTGATAAAACTATGTTCAAAGCTGCAAGACATTACTGAGTACTGAAGGTCCATGATCACCTGGTCAAATGAATGGTCTGTTGAGTTCTGAAAAGTGCTGCTCTAAACCAAGTGTTCAAAGCAAATTTTACATTTTACTAACTTGCTAGTTAATAAATTCTTGAAGTTCTCAGTTCATTGCAACTGCATAAATTGTTGTCCACAATTAGGGGTAAGTAATTATGTAGAGTTGCAGGTAATTGTTAACGAATCACAGTTTTTCAACTACTTGAACCTAAGCTAACACTGTTATCTAACTTATTTGCTAAATAGTGGTGATGCAGTTCCACATTTCTACCTAATCCAATCCTCTGTTCTGGACTCAAAGAATTGATTCTCACTATTTTATAACAGTTTTTAAAGTTTAGTAAAGAAAGATTCTAAATTGGTGGGGAAGTACAATTATAATCAATACCTGTTTGATCGAGTCAATATTGCTTGACAAATATTTAATAAACTTGAAATACATTGCATGCAGTTTGAAGGTTTTGTACAGCTCAATACGCTTCAAATCTTTTCTTTCGTGCTTCTGCCCACTTTCAACTCTGTGTAAATGTGTAAGATGCTTTGTCGCATTTGTAGTGCCATAGTCTGGCACTTCTCCCGCCTCTTGAAATTATAAACGTACTATAAAAACATTTACATATGTAAACAAATAATATTGTTTATTTTTCCGCTTAACAGTACATATTCTAGAATCAAACTCCTGGAGATAAAAAATAGGATAGTTTCTATTCATCAATTCTTCCCAGAATAAGTAGGGTATAATCAAAGAATCTATTATCAAACTGTCCAATCACTATTGTACACATATATAAGATGTCTTTGTGTGCTGTACATAAGGGGTCTGGGTGATGCTGTTTGCAAAATTACATTGTGCTGACAAAATAAATCATATTTTATTGCACAACTGTTTGTGAACTTTCTTGGTGGCTTCGAATTCAAGTCTGCATTTTTGTTCCATAGTTTTAAAAATTTTAGTGTTTAAAAAATATACCCCACCTTTCTTTGAAAGGAAATTTTATCTAACTCTGAATTCTTTATCATAATTATTTTAGGTAAGTTCTGATCGCTCAGTTTGATGAAGTAATTAAGTTTTGGCCGTGGTTAGTTAAGAAATCCTAAAACCCAGGATGTTACCGTAGTCAAATTAAGTATTGTCTCTAGTTTTTTTTATCAAGAACTTCCACGAATTCACCTGTGGTTTAGAACATCACAGTAAACGAACTTGTGATAGCACTTGTCGAGATTATTAGGCCTGTAGTGTGTTTTCTTCCACTGTGTGTTGGTGTTGTTTGTTTTACAGTCAAATAAATAAACTGAAGTCATACTCAATTATGACTATATTTGGAACTAATATTTTGTTGTTCATATCAAATAACAAAAAAAAATTGTTAAATTTTGTTGCTTCTTTGCTGGNNNNGCTTGCCTCCCATCATGGCGATCCGGGTTCAATCCCTGGCCGGGTCACTTCGGATTTTCGCAAATGGGAATTGTGCTGGACAATGCCATTGGCCGACAAAGTTCTCTCGGGGATCCCCCGTTCCCCCTACCCTTAAATTCCAGCACTACTCCATTCTCAACCTCGGCTCTAAAGACCTTGATAAGAGCCATCCAAATCTCTCCTGACTCAACTCAACGTTTTGTTCAGGAACAGTTAGAATTTCTGATGGTCAGACTTCTGGGGGAACCCTGTGAAGCAAATGTGATACATCTTGTTGAAATACGCTAGTCACTGTATAGTCAGTCTGCGTTAACATGTTAACATGAAAATGAAACATGAAGTAATCGTAACCCCACTGTGAGCAGGATTTAGGATTTGCGAACTGGCTGTAATCTAATAGTTTATATCATTTTATATCTAGCTCACAAGTAGCTTTGAAAATTCTAATATTAAGGAATTTGTAAATGCAAATAAATTCATGATGGACAGGATCCATCTGCCTGTAAAAGAGAGAATTTCTCTCAGTTTTTTTATATGGGCCTCCTTTTAAATATCTAATACACATATTTTATTCTGCCTCAGTGTGTTTTTGTATGGGCTGTTGTCACATTCACAGTATTATAGGCTACTTATGGCAAAGTGAGCACTTGTAAAAGCCCTCTCATTTGGAATAATATTTTATTGTAGCCTTACACGTTAACTTTTGAGTGTGGTAGAATATACACTCACTATGTTTATTGCTTACATGACAATATTTATTGAAAAAGATGGTTAAATGATTTTTAAAAATGGCTGGCAGGAAAAAGTAATAAGGGTCTCAAAAAATTCTCACTTTACCATGAACAGCCTACAATTACTTCAGATGGCATACAAGGCAATACGTAAATATAAGATTTGGGTCATAGCCTCATCATGTGCTGTATTTAGTAACTCAATTGCTTATTTAATGATTATGCCTTATACGCTTGTGTTTTGTTGCAGATGGTTAACTAAGCTGCTTCCATTCGAAAGTGAATCTTGTGAAGAGTTGTACTTCATTAATTTGGCAGTGTTATCAGGGGCAGTTACAGGTCATTTTTTCTTCGTAGGCATTACGAGCACCAAGGACATACACTAACAATGGCCACAAGTGGAGCTACCCCCAAAAAAGTGAAGAAAGTTGAAGGTGGGAATGCCACGGGAGAGAACGAGACGAGGGACTACGATGTCGAGACGCAGAAAGCCTTAGAGGAGATCGATGCTTGTCAGAATGAAATCGATGCTCTGAACGAGAAAGCCAGCGAAGAAATCCTCAAAGTAGAACAGAAGTACAACAAGCTACGGAAACCTTTTTTTGAAAAGAGGAATGATATCATAAAAAGAATACCAAACTTTTGGGTGACTGCCTTCGTCAACCACCCTCAGATTTCTTCTATTTTAGAAGAGGATGATGAAGATTGCCTACATTTTTTATCAAAACTGGAGGTGGAAGAATTTGAAGACATAAAATCTGGTTACAGGATTAGTTTCCATTTTGATACAAATCCGTATTTTGAGAACGACGTGCTCACCAAGGAATTCCACCTGGGGTCATCCGGAGACCCGGCATCGCAAAGCACCCCGATCCGGTGGAAGGACGGCAACGACCTGACGAAGAAGGCGAGAGAGGCGGCCGGGAAGGGCCGCAAGCGAGGGGCCCATCAGGAGTCGTTCTTCGGGTGGTTCACGGACCACGGGGACCCGTCGGCAGACGACATTGCCGAGGTGATCAAGGACGACATGTGGCCGAACCCTCTGCAGTACTATCTGGTGCCCGACATAGAGGTGGAGAACGGCGTGGAGGGGGAGGAGGACGGCAGTGACGAGGATGAGAACGATGACCCCAATGTGGTGGTGGTAGAGGAAGAGGAGGATGAGGAGGGAGACGACGATGGAGAAGATGAAGATGTGATGGTGGAGGATGAAGAAGATGAGGCAGAGGGAGAGGTGGTGGAGGAGGGAGGGGAGGGCGATGAAGGGGAAGGTGAGGAAGGAGATGAAGACTGATGAGGGTGAGTGTATCATCAAGACTACACAACACAGACAAACTTTGTGACGTAGTTAATAACATTTGGTTATTTTTCGAGCCAAATGAGGTGTCCAAGTGCGGTTATCCAAACACATCATCAAATCCAAACTTCTTCCTGGATCTTTTGTTACGTGGGGCTGCAATTTGTGACATTAGAATTCTAATTCAAGTGTAGAAACTGTTGCAAGGATTACATTGTCCTATAGTTCAGAGTATTGTCCTGCTAGTTGTTTGTCTTTCATAGTGTCTTTAGTCGTGTACCATTTTTTTTATTTGAAACATATCATTTGTGCACAAATTATTTTCGTAGTCCATTACTTTGAGGTGTTGGACACTTTTAAGACTACACAATGCATATTGGTCACTAGGCATTTCAACTTTATAGTTGGTGGACGATACTATATTAATTTGGGTTATTTTCATTGGTTAGGCAGTTGTGTATATATTGAAGGCATTTTGTTTTTCATTTCTAAAACATGTATTAGTGATCAGTCCAAATGTGTGCAGTAGCACGATTGTTGCTATGAAATGTTTATTCCGTAAAATCACACATTTGTAGATAAATGATGTGCGTACAAAAACGTTGTGTAGCTGATGAACAACACTTTGTAATCTGCAAGTGAAGAGCCAACCTTGTGTGCTGCAGACCACGAGTTTGCTTTGATATTTTGAACTTAAGTGGAAATTGTTTCGGTGCCTGCTTTCTTTTAATACACCTTTAAGACCTGTGTTTGTGTGTGGGTGGGATTTTTTTTCATCTTTGGCATCTCTTAACGTGAGTTGCAGATATCTTGGAAAATATTCTCCCTGGATAGGTACTTTTCACTTGGAATATCAGGTGATGGCCTTAGGATGATAAGTGTAAAGACGAGTATTTTTCACGGTGATGAAAAAAGGATGTATTCAAGATCTTAACTTTTTATGTTTTTGGGTCATTTGAGTTTTTTATCACTTTTTGACATGCAGGGCTGGTAGTCCTCGAGTTCTCTGAATAAAAATGTTTGCAGGAGACCAAAATATTATTAACTGTAGTAGCATACCCCCTAATAAAATAGTTTACACTTCTCATGTGTCAACTCTTTGTAATAATTTTGTACCTGTATTGGAATATGAATGTGAAGTAAGAACGGAGCTTGTAATGTTAATGTATGTGTGTGCTATTGGAATTGATTCTCTTCCAGCGCACTACATTTCTGCTGTGAGTTATATAAAAAATTAGACCTTTCATTCATAGTTTTGGGGAAGAAAAAATGCACACAATACCTGAATGTCGAACAGTAGGAAGTGCCGTCACAAAAATCAGGGTATGTTTATTGTTCACGAGAGTTGTTGCAATATTTGCAAGAGGTACTCAGGGTTGGCTTTCTTGTGGTTGCTGAGAGAATGTGAGTGTAAATAAATAAAGCTACAGCTAAGGTAGGGCTGTTCACATTTTTTGAGAGTAGTTGTATTGTTTTTCCTTTAAAAAACATTTCCTCACGTGTAAAATGTAGTTGCAGTACTGTACTGGGAATTAAATTTTCAGTCTCGCTGTCGTAGAGATAACTTTAGTGTTAGCAATATGTTTTACATATGTGTTTAATACATAATGTGGTGAATTACGTTTTGTACAATATTTATTTATAATTCCTTATCTGTGCTCTTCGATTTCAATTAATTTTTTTAATATTTCGCTTTTCCTGCAGCTATGGCTACATCAAGTTTGTGATGGTTTGTCATAATAACCTGGTGGTCTTTTGCAAGATTTGAAGAAATTGCACACACACACACACGTCTGTAGTTTTTTTTTTTTTTTTTTCCTTCAAAAAATCTCACTGCAGTGTTAATTTGGATTTACGTATGCTAATAGTGAATAGTGAGGGAGTATTAATCAAAATAGTGTATTTTCTGCTAGCAGAACAGTGTGCATGGGAACAACAGAGTAGAGCAAAGATATTGATGCATCAGTCATGGCAAATAAACTGTTGGCAGCACATCCGGCTGCTACCAGAGCACCAGTAAATGTTGGCTTCTGGGTCCGGTCTGGAAAGCACTTTAAAATAAACATTATAAAATGTTGGTTTGCTTCTACAGTCTTTATATGTAAGTTATTACATTCCCAGTTTCCAGAAAACTTGATCATTTTATGTTTTATATAATTGAATTGAAGAATTTTAAAAATATTGTAATAGTGCAGGGAAAAAAAAAATCTTTATGCTGTTTTCTGTTGTGGTAGCTATAAGAAAGAAGTTGCCTTTCTGGTCTTTCATTATAACTACCGTAGCATTTTCACATCTATATCAGAAGTTTATTATGCCATGGCAGATGTGAAACTGCAGTTGGGCACAGTAAGTACCACTGCATTACTTAACGCAACTTGTTCTTTGGGGCTATTCATAAGTATTGCAGTGTGGTAACCAGTGTGTGTGTTGAAGGTAAAAAGTGTTTGGAATGGACANGAAGTTTATTATGCCATGGCAGATGTGAAACTGCAGTTGGGCACAGTAAGTACCACTGCATTACTTAACTCAACTTGTTCTTTGGGGCTATTCATAAGTATTGCAGTGTGGTAACCAGTGTGTGTGTTAAAGGTAAAAAGTGTTTGGAATGGACA